>MAIP01000144.1:0-29207 GCA_001736125.1 Pseudozyma tsukubaensis | reverse complement strand
GCTGGCTGGCTGGCTGGCTGGCTGGCTGGCTGGCTGGCTGGCTGGCTGGCTGGCTACCGTAGCTTTGGTGAACAAAGAAAGAGCGTTTCGTGCAGCAGCTGCAGCAAATTGCGATTGCTCGCATCTGCAGAATCCACAATCGCGGTCGCACCGGCGCCTCTCGTCCACAGACCATCTTTATCACTACCTTCGTGTCTTGCCTCCATCCATTCATCCACACACTTGACCTGCTTTCTTTCTCCAAACTTCATCGAGGTGGACGTTCATTCATACCCTCACGGCCCTTTCACGAACGCCATTGTTTTGAAACCACCATCGCGTCGGTTAACAATCTCAGGCGTACACTCCAGGAACCAAGACGCGTCGTAATCTAGACGATCTATCCACCTTCCTTTTCGTTCGAAAACGCAGCAGTAAGGACACAAATCACGCAACCATGTACGGTCGAGGTGGTCAGCAGCAGTACCGTGGTGGCATGTCCTCATGGGACACCATGCAGGCTCAGGGCGGCTACGCGTCGTCTCCTTCTCAACAGCAGCAGCAGCAACAGCAACAGCAGCAGCAAGCCTACTTCAACAGCAACATGCTCTCTTCAGGATCGAGGGATGACGTTGGTGGATATGGCGGCTACGCTTCCGGTGGATCCAGCTCTCACTTTCCATCCGGCTACCCCAGCCAGCAGCAGCAACAACAGCAGCAACAGCAAGGCAGTGCTGCTTCTTCCTCTTCGGCCAACTCGCGTCCCAACACGTTTGCCAGCTTTTCGGAAGCGTTCCAAGGCGGATACAATGGCAACTCGCTCCTGCCTCAGCAACAGCAGCAGGGTCAGCCGCAGACTCAACAACAGCCTTCCCAGCAGACGCAGCAGCAGCAACCGCCCACCACTTCCTATCGAAGCGAGCACAACTACTACCAGCCATCCGACTCGTACGGCGCGAATCGTGATCGCTCCGCCCAGTCACTTTACCCAGCCGGCAACGATGGCTTCGCGAATCAGAGTGCCAACGCCAGCGGTGCCAGAGAGTCGCGCTTTGACAACAGCTACTCTTCAGGAGGTGGTCAACAGGATTGGAGCAACTACCAAGCTTCTTCAGGTGTAGCCGCGCCCGGACGCGACGGTGCAGCCGGTCCTACCGCGGCTTCCCGTTCGCAACCAGCAACCTCAGCTGCCACCGCCGCCGCATCCGCTTCGCCGTCCGTAGCACCGGCCGCCGCAGCACCACCCGCACAATCTGCAGCTGCTCCTGCCGCAGCTGGACCTAAGAAGCGTGGACGTAAACCCAAAAACGCGACGCAACCCGCAGCAGAACCTGCCGCCGCCCCCGCCCCTCCAGCACCTGCCCAGGGCAAAGCAGCAGGCTACCCGTCACAGCAACAAGCCGGCTTTATCGACCCCTCTGCAACCATGATCAAAGCAGGCGCCAACGGTGCCGTCCCCAAAGGCAAAAAAGCGCAGGCAGCTGCTGCAGCTGCTGCTGCGGCCGCCGCCGCCGCTCAAGCCCAGGCTCAGGCCACTCAAACTCTCCCCCCTGTGCCGGGAATCAGGCCCAAGGGAAAGCGTGGTCGCAAGTCGAAAGCAGAGCTTGCCGCTGAAGCCGCCGCTGCTGCTGCTTCCCCACCGCCTCCTGTTGCTGCACCGGATACGTCGATGAACCCTCCGCCTGCCAAACGCAAACGACGCACCAAGCTCGAGATGCAAGCTGCACGTGAAGCCGAGGCTCAGGAAGCTTCGCGCCAAGCTGCTCTCCAAGCCGCAGGGCATGTGCCCGTCCCAACCAAAGATCCAAGAGGACGCAAACCTGGATCCAAGGGCAGCTTCACGCAGGCATGGAACAAGGAGATGGTCTCCAAGATTCAAGGGCTTCGTGTCTTTGGCAGCATGATCGACGACGATGCAACGCAGCAAGACTTTGACAAGCTCGTATTGGATTTGTTGGACATGCTCGATGGCAAGTTGCCGGCTGACAAGAAGATCGCGAGTGGCAGTGCCGGCGCCGCCTAGTCTCCTTCACACTCCCAAGAGGTCTTCCTTTCTCTTTATATACCACGCTTCTTTCTTTCTCTTTATCCTCGTCTTTATTCATTGTTCTCATGGAAGGGCTCCTACCTGTTTCCAACAGCCAAGCCGATCTCTTGACAATTGGTCGTTCTCTCCATCCTCGCTACTCTCTCTCGTCTTTGTCGTGATGGCTTCGTCAGTCGCTTTTCCATATGTACAAAAACTCTTCCAAATGTTGTACGGTATTATCTTTCGAGCGATCGAAACAAACTGCGCTCTGTTGTACTGTAATGGAGTATTTCCCCACGCCCTATTGCATCCCTTCTTTTTGGCTTGTGTTGTCTACGACTTTGCCTTTGGCACCGAGTCCCCACTTGTCAATCCTAACTCTTTCAAAAACGCCTCCGAGTATCTCCTGACCTGCTTATACGTCGGTTCGAATCCATTATTGCCAATATAATAAGGATCGGCGATGGGTTTACCATCGTCTACGTCGCCAAATAACCGAATTTCTGCTGTTGCGCCTTTTGGTGCCAAGTTGCGCAAGTTGCGTACGTTGTTGGTGTCCATACCGAAAATGTAGTTGAACGTAAAGAAGTCGTTGTCGGTGACTCCACGGGCGAGATTACTCTCGTCGTAGGGGATGTTTCGTTTGATAAGGAGGGCGGTAGTCCGTTCATCGGGCTCCTCGCCTTCGTGGTAGTTGCCTGTCCCGCAGGAGTCGAGGACCCCGAAATGGCTGCGTACGCCCGCTTTGTTTGCTGTATCTTCAAATACTGCCACTGCAAACATTAAGCCAAGGGAAAAAGAGAAGGGAATAGAAAAAGGTGAGCAGGAGTCGACGAGGAGATAGGTGAAGTGCGAAGTGGTTACTTACAAGCCATGGGTGAACGGCAAATGTTTCCTAGACAGCAGAAGAGGACGTTGATCTTGCCTTCTTCTGCGGTGGGACCGCTCTTGGACGCTGAAGAAGGTGCCATGTTTGCGTATTTGACAAAGAGGTTGCCGAAGAGGTCCGATGTTGAAGCGCAAAGAAAGGTGCGGTTCGGGGCAAAGTGTCGGATGCTTTGCGTTTGGATCCGCGCCAGAAGCTGCGCTTATCAGATTTCTAGCCGAAGAGGTCAAAGGTCGTAGATAGCTCGAGCTTGATCGTTGCAATATCGTACGATGAGCGAATTGGTCAGGGTAGATGAAGACGAGGTCCGTGGAAAGAAGGAGAATTGAGCAGATGTGAAGTGAATTCATGGAAACACAAGTCCGCGGTAGTGTCTGAAATCTATCATCGGGTGCAGCAACGCGTCAACGTCTGTGCGCAAATCCTAAAATGGAGATTTCGCCCTCCACAACCCTCCTTTGACGAAGCTGCAGCATGCACGTTGCGGTAAGCCAGCAGTCTGTCATATGCGTCTATCCCGTGTTTGTTGCTCACACAAATGGTAACCGCGGGAAAGCCGTCCAAAGCTGCTACCGGAAAGATGTTTCTATTGTTGCTCTCTTCATCTACCATTCGTACCAAGATTGTGCCTCAGGAGAAGTGATTGGCTCGTCTTCCCTACACAACGACGCTGTTAGAGACTGAGAAGACGCGAGCCAACGACGAGGACATAAAAAGGCTGCACTTCAATCCAGTCGTTTGACCTCTTTTCACACAACACTTCTCACGTGCACGCACACATACAGATCAACAGCCCAATCTAGCTTTCGCACAAGACATCAAACAACCAACGTCAACCCACTGGACTCACTCCCAAAATCGAACCAACGGACCCTGACAACTCCCAACGAAGCACTCGCTGTTCTTGCACGATGGGACTCTACGCCGATCTCGCTACGAAGAACGCCTCCGTCGACGTTTCCGGTCAGCGTGCACTCGTCTCGGGTGGTACACAGGGTATTGGAGCGGGTATCGCACTTCGTTTTGCCCTTGGTGGAGCATCCGTTTGGCTTGTTGGACGAAACGAAGCCAAGGCCAATGAAGTTTTGGAGCTCCTTCGGAAGGCTTCTGCTGAAGCGCAACGTCGCGCTTCTTCCTCCACCCCCGTCGGCGATCATCAGTTCTTTAAAGCCGACCTATCCTCTACATCAGGTGTCAAGAAAGCTGCAGCCGAAATCTCCGCCAAAGCAGGCAAAGGCGGCATTGATTACCTCATCGAAACACAAGGAGGTCCACCTCACGGAAGTATCGAAACCAACGATGAGGGCATTGAAAAGCAATTCGCTGTTCAAGTGCTTTCTCGCGTCGGTTTCGCGAAACAACTCGTTGAAGCTGGAACGATCAAACGTGGAGTTCTCATGGTAGCCGCTCCAGGGCAAGGCGGTAAATCACCCCTCGACATCGACGATTTGGACTTTGTCAAGGCTAAAGCAGCCGGCAAATGGTGGGGCGGCCCCATCGGATTGCTCAAAAAAGGCACCCAAGCTTCCTCCATTCTCGACGCTGCCACGTTTCACCTTGCCGGAAACCACCCTAATTTGACCTTCACCCACTGCTTCCCAGGCATCGTACAGACCGACGCATTGGCAAATCAGGGCCACAGCGGTTTGCTGGTTTGGGTGAGCAAACTGGGTGCCCCGTTGATCGCCGCAAAGCCAGGACCTGGGGGTTACGCCGAGCTGCCGTTTTATGTGCTGGCTAACCCAGAGGGGAATAGGTACCTGGAAGTGGGGAAGGGAAACCTGCTCGATCAGAACCTCAAGAAGAAGGAGATCAGTCCAAACGTGAAGGATAAGGAGGTGAGGGACAAGGTTTGGCAGAAGCTCGCTTCGTATTTTTGATCCGCAGCCATGTATTTCAGTCCAAGTTAGTTGATCAATCATATCCCAATCTCTGTATTGCTATGCGATGGACTATACGAGGCGCTGATTGCTCTTTTGCTCGCGAACCATGTCTGAGATCTTTGAATCCGTTTTTGCTTCTGGCTGTGGTGTAGCTGCGGCTGTAGGTGTCGATCCTTGCTCCTCCTGTAGCCTAGCTTCGCGCTTAGCTATCCTCTTCTGCTTGTACTCTTCCAACGCATTCTTTACGCCTTCAGAATCTCGTGGAGGACGGTAAAGGTCCTCTGCTTTGGGCCAGAACTGGTCTCGAATCTGTACAACCAAAAAGTGTGAAAAGCGTCAACAAAGTGTCCCCAAACCAGATGTGAGCTCGGACAGCCGAAACTTACAGGAAGAACGTTCCTATTGTAGAACTCGACGTCCCCGTAGTGTAACATGACCGCAAGAGGGAAGAAGAGGTATAGACCGAACTTGAACAGCTCGAGATTGGGGCCGGCCATGGTCTGTCGATTTTTTGGAGTGGATGAGGTTGGTTGGCGGGGGTGTCACGCGACTTGTCCAAATCGGAATGCGCTAAACGAGCTATCGGTCGCAGAATCGGTCCGGCCTGTGCTGCTGCTGTTGTTGTCGTTGTTGTTGCTGGCGATGGTGATGGCGGTGTGTGTGCGATAGTGAGGAAGTGAATGATGAACGACGAACCAAGAAGCTTCACCATAAGACCCTTTTTTTGCTGACGAGAGCCGAATTTGCTACCGGCTAAACAGCACCGCGGGGCAGACAAAATTTAGAGTTCCGGATTCCGAATTCCCGCGCTCTCCAACCCTCCACCTATGCCGTTTGCATACGTCAAAACCTTGAAGCTCATGAACGACAGCGTTCGGCTTAAAGAACGGCATGGCTGTCAGTTGCTGCATGTGAGCATTGTTTGACGATACGTTCTGAGAATAAGCTGTCACGTTGCAAGTGTGGCATGTGGTGGAGTGGCCATGCGTGAAACCAGGATGTTAATTACGAGAGAACGGTCTCGTCATTGATCGCCTCGTCGATGTTTGAGTGAACTTACTCGAATGTAAGAGGACACATGTCACTAGGATCGGCTCTGTGCGCTCGGAGGCTAAGACGAGTGAAGTTTTGCTTCCTGTTTCTGGAACCGTTCCGTAGATCGTTCAGTAACTGCCTGGCCGACGGTCGGCGATGATAATAGACACCTTCACGTGGCGAGCATACTTTGACAGACAGACAGACGTGGCACTCGAAGTCGACATCAGCGCGAATCATGATTGTGATTCTCGAGCAAGCGGAACGAAGGCCACGACAGGTATATATGTATAAGTGAAACGAAAGCAAGTGTGTGTGTGTGGGTATCAATCCGATTCGTCCTCCCCTGCACCGCCAGCACCGTAGTTGAGTGCACCAGCAGCATTAGCAGTATATCCAGTGAGCTCAGCGCTGTAGTCCGGTACTGTGCCTCCTCCCGAAGTAGCCTGGTCACCAAACAACGCATTCCTTCCCTCCGTCGAGCTGTATACCTTGGACGCACTGTGTCCAGCTCCCGACACCACCGTTAACGTATGCCTAATCTGTGTACCCTTGAACTTCCTCGCCGTCGCCGCATTCGAGCGAGGGATGTTACTCTGACTGGTGGCACCATACTTGCTGTCTAACGCTGGGAACGTGCCTGGGAACTTCTTGAACTGCGCAGGATCTGCTCCACCGAGCAAGTGGATATACTTCCAGTAAGCCAAATTCCTATTACGGCGCTTCTGACCTCCTACACCGTGAGCCATACATGTCTGGTCTCCCTGATCATTGGCTGTATCTGCCAGCCCAACCACCATACGGACCTCTTTGGCTGCCCAAGCTTTGTATAGAGCCGGTGCAACGGCTGTGTTTAAGGCACCATAGTTGGAGCTGTACTGTTGTACACCGTATCTATACTTGTTCCAGGTAGGGCAGCTTGCTTGATCGATTCCAACAGGACGGTCTTGGGTGAAGTAGAGCTGGGAAGACGGATCACCTACAACGTACCTCACGCTGAGTCTGGTAGGGTCAGGGTTGGGGAGACCCATAACGGCGTATCGAGAGAGCATCTGTGCTCCTCCACCGTGAGCTACAAAGGTGATGTACTTCATCTTAGGATAAGCAGCCTTGTTACTGAACCGTTTGAGCAAAGAATCGAGGACAGTGAAGCTCGAAACAGCGCTACCTGCGGGGTGTGTACTTAGCTCTCCGGCCGTCCAGGCGTTGGAGTCTCCCCAAGCCAACTCCTGCTCGTCATATACACCTTCGTCTTCGACCGTGCTGAAGAAGAGAGGTGCAACACGGATGGAATTGACCTTAGCCGATCCAAGCGAAGCATCACGAGCTTTTGCCCAAGCGTTGTTGAGGATAGTCCAGTAGGTGTTGGCATTGCGAGCGACTCCGTGTATGATGATGAATGCTGACTCGGCATCCTGTTCATTGTGGGGCGTTTTTGAGTACCATGTGAAGACCTGGCTGGTAGGAGTGACGGGCAGAGGACGGGCGTATGCTCCGGACGGTGTGTTGCCAATGAAAGTCAAGTGGGTGTCGCCACGGGTGCCACGGACGGCTGTGAAGGCATCTCGTTTGGTCAGTGGCTGTGGTGCTGCTGCGGCGAAGAGGGTGAGAAGGGACAGAGAGAGGAGAAGGGCGAAGAGGCCACGCCGTAATGACGACGTCTGCTGATCCAAGCTGAACATGCTGTCGTTTCTATGCCGTAAGGGACGAAGAGAGGTTGAGCAACGTTGCAGAGAGTCTCGGAGCGCAGTGTTGGACAGGATATGGGAAAGGGAGGTATGTGGTCCAATGAGATTGACAGACTCGCTCGAGGGAAGGGGGAGCTTATAAGATGATGTGGTGGTGTCGAAAGGAGCGAGGAGGAGGTAGACGTCAACATGAGCGGAAGAACTGCTATCGGCAGAGGAACGGGCGGGGAATAGCCTGTCAGACTCTGTACCGGAGCCAAGCATCTTCTATGTACGCCAGGGACATCTTTCGGCCACACACAGGTCTGTGTTTCAGGTGCAAGCGAGATCATCTCATGTTGTTCTTTCGCCGGCGGCAAAACTCTCCCCATTCGTTCAGGTCAGAACTCAGACATGATTGAATTCTTTCGCGCGTGCCTGTTCACAGACGGCAGACAGATCATTGAGACGATTGAACGAGCGATCCGACAGTCTGGTCACATAGTGATGAAGAAGCACAGAACCCGATCTGGGCGCTTGTTGTGTGTGTTCTTTTCGACATTTCGCTCCGGCTTAGTATAGGGCGGGGATCGAAGAACGAGCAGATCTTCTACCTCTTCAAGTGTTGGTCTCACCTGCCATACAGCACACAGACGCTAAACACTAGCGTACAGCTTAATGAAGATCGTAGCACGGCCCTGGTCCACCTTGTTGTTCAGTCCAGCAAGAGGAAGACGAACAGAGCGGTCTTCGAAAAAACCAAAGGAGAGTGATTTTCCTCGGGATCTTCAACGTGCATATCGCAGCGAAATTGCCCTGAACCAGTATAAGTCTGGCTCGGCGTTCGGTTGGTCTTGCATGATACATCCTAGACACCGTTTCAATAAGGTCAACTTGTCGGAATCGCTGTGTCCGTTGCTCTTCATCAGCAGTCGGTTCTTCTTCTCAGGCCTTACTCTCTGTTCATTTCGATTTCAATATATCGCCGGAGTCAGTGACCTGAGTCTGTACCTTTTTCACGGCGATCTACAGGCGATTCACACACATTCCTTCCAGAAACCCTTACCAGTCATCATCGTGAAAGAGCATGTGCTGCCAAGAATGAACATGACATTGAGTGTCTGAACGCAGTCTGCGAGATCCAAGATATGAAAGCCACGATGTGTGAGAACAACAGGCATGAACGGTGCAGCTGCAACAGAGATGCTCGGCTACGATCTCAGTGTTGTTCTTTTTCTCTTGGGCTTGTTGCTTGGCGCGCGACGCGTGAACCGCAGATCAATGAACACTCACACTTCATGCTTGCAACTCGGTACTTTTGCCAAGAAGATTGGCATCCTGACATCGGAACAAGGCCATTCACGTTGCCAGGAGTGTGTGAAGGTGAGGACGGACGTCGCCTTGTGCAGTCCTCGCCGTGTGACTAGGGCATCGGATCGAGCTCGAGCTGTCTTCAAGACATGCACCCGATGTAATGCTCAAGATTTGACAGAATCGGTGATTGCCAATGTTCTAGTCTCGGATCAAGCGGTGCCAACGAACGTAGTCCCAACGGTGTCGAGCAACCATTCTTCTCGGTACCTCTGGATTCAGCTTATGATACCTTTACCGACAACTTGCTTTCCTGATATCGGACTCGCATATCTTTCACACGCTTGGCTGTTTTTCGAGACACAGACCTAATAGAGTTGAGTGAGTTAGGATTGGAGCCGTGCATCAACCTCATACTTCGAACGGATGTAGCGATGTCGTCAAGCATCTGGCCTTGCGCGATTGATTCAGTCGGGCCGTTGCACGTACGATTGTCCAGTAAAGGCTGACGCTTGGTTTCCCGTTAGGTTCATTGCTTGACATCACATCCTTTTTGTTTTCGAATCGATTGTTTCCATTGACCGAACATCCCTAAGCTCGCCGTGTGCTACCGTCGTTTAATGACCAACGATAATTAGAACCGTCTGCTCAAACTCGGGCCATTATAGACACCATGCACCATTATTGCCTGCGATCTTGGTGCTATCACGGTCGGTTTTCAGCCGTGTGGCCCACACCGTGTTGACCGGAAAGATCAATTTCTCAGCCTATATTTTGTGTGCCTTTTTTGTTACGACATTTTGTTCGATTGCGAAAATGATCCGATCAACATGGTGTGCTCGCCTCTCCGCACCTCGCGAGGACAACAGGATCAATACCAGACCATCTTGAGTTCGTACATCTAGCCGACAGCTCGAGGCACGGGCGACGCTGCGATGCTTGACCTTCGCTTGTGGACATCGGTTCGGGGTGTTGGTCTTGGTCGACTTTCCGACGTACGTGTTGGGTAACAAGGATCTGACATACACGTAATTTTCGCGCGAGACCCTGAAAGCCGCTCGGAAGAGCCGAGCTGAGCTGGAGTGCAACACGCACGCAACGAGCCCGAAGACGCGCAGGCCAGCCAACTCGCAAAAAGGGTCAGACCAACACTTTCAAGTCTCGGCTTGACTTGAGCAGCCAAGTCACTGTGCCATCTTCCGCTCAGCAAACCGTACTTGCTACCACCATCTTACTTCGTCATCCTCATTCCTACCATCAACGCGCTCGAGCTCAGTGCCACAAATGCTCGCAACACACTGATCCTACTGTAGTGTCGCATCAGTGCAAAAGCAAGCAAGATGGAGGACGGCCTCACCGGGTCGAACGGCGACGCCGGTCTCAAGTCCACCGAGATGTCGCCCTCTTCGTCCTCGGCACGCTTCATCGGCCTCTTCGATACATCAAGACTCAAGGCCTACTTCCGCTCGCTTCTGCCCATTCTCCTCGATTCGGATCCATCTGTGATCAACGAGCTGCTCCTAGACACGCCATCATGGAAGGACCAGGCGTCCACCTTTGCCTCCGACCCCAGCATCATGACTGCATATGTCAACAAGATTCGCCGCCAGGACATCTCGTCAGACACGCCAGAACACGAGCAATTCGACTATGAGATGTCAACGCAGGCATCCTACTCCTCTCGCCACGTCTCCAGCATCGCCCTCATCAAGCGAGTCTCTGTCCTGGACGCGACTGTGCCGCTACCACATCAACTCCACGTGCTCACACTCTTCGGTCCGGCGGCAGCAGCAGCGGCTGCCACATCTTCAGCAACAGACGCTAGCGGCACAAGAACACAGGCGACTGCGAATGCCAGTAATGGCGGGGACGATGCGGACGGCGCTGCTGCCGCATCAGCAGTTCGCGAAAGCCCATACGAGGCACTTCACAGCGTCGTGCACAATGTTATGTCGCCTTGGTTCGATGCCTTCGTGGCAAGCAAGGCGCCCAAAGACAAAGCACTGGTATCAGGAGCAAAGACAAAGGACAGCGATACCAAGATGGGCATTCCTATGGCAAAGCGCAAATTCGCCGAGCTCGAACTCAGTCTCTTCCATCTTCAGCAAAACGTAGAGATTCCCGATATCTCGCTCGCAATCCACCCAGTAGTTCGCGCTGCAGTCGAACGCTGCCATGCAGCCGGCAACCGTGTCAGCGTGGAAGCAGTCGAGCCTGCATCGCTGCTTCAGGACTCTTCCTTCCTCAACAAGCTCCAGTCCGACGTCAACTCATGGGTCAAGGAAGTTCAGACAATCACCAAGCTCGACCGCAGTGTAGCGTCTGGTACCGCATCACAAGAGATCAACTTCTGGCTCTCGATGGAAAAGGCGCAAGAGTCGATCGAGCAGCAGCTTCGTTCCGATCCCATCGTGCTCACCCTCGATATCCTCAAGCATGCAAAACGTTTCCACGCCACAGTTTCATTCCTCGCTGACACAGGTCTCAAGGACTGTGCTGAAAAGGTGCACAACTACAACTTGCTGATGAAGGACTTCCCGATCAACGAGCTCCTTTCCGCCACCGACCTCGACAAGTGCGCTGATGCGCTCAGCGCCATCTTCAACCACCTCAACAAGAAGCTTCGTATCAGTCCGTATCCCGTCAAGCGTGCGCTTCCGCTCGTGGAAGCGATCAGCAGAGACCTGAACGAAACGCTGCTCAAAGTGCTGGCCTCGCAAAGGATCATGTGGCAAGAGTTCCCGCGCTTCTGGGACACAATATCGGCGGCAGCGGAAGTCTTCCAGGTCTGGGACGAGCTCATGAAGGATTTCGTCAACATTGCTCGAGAAGTCACTCGTAAGCGATCCGAGAAGTTCTTGCCCATCAAGATCAACCCTGCCCATGCCAAGCTGCGTGAGCGTCTCAACTACATTGGTGCCTTCCGAAAGACTCACGAACAACTCAGGGCGATGGTCAGCTCTGGCAAGGGTCTCACCATGCCCGGTGCTGTCGGTGCCGGAGTCGCTGCCTCGGCCAATGACAGGCAGGTCGCGACTCAGAACCTTGCAGGCATCGAGATGAGCGAAGAGATCCGTGCTGCATACGATCAGGTCAAGGTCATCGATGTGCTTGACGTCTCGCAAGAAGGTACCGAGATCTGGACTACAGCAGAAGGCGCCTACAATGAGCGTGTTGCTCGCGTCGAAAACAGTCTCATCGCTCGTCTCCGTGACTTGCTCGGCCAAGCCAAGTCGGCGCGAGAGATGCTTCGCGTCCTCTCGCAGTTCAACAGTCTCTTTGTGCGTCCCAAGGTGCGTGGAGCAGTCCAAGAGTACCAGCAGCAGCTGCTCAACAGCGTTAAGTCCGACATCAAGGCGCTTCACGACAAATTCAAGGCCCAGTACCGCCCCTCCGAGGCCAACCACATGAGCCAACTCCGCGATGTCCCCGAAATTGCAGGTGCCATCATCTGGGCTCGTCAGATCGAACGCCAACTCAACGTCTACATGAAGCGAGTCGAGGACGTGCTCGGAAAGGGTTGGGAGCTCTATGCTGAGGGACAGAAGCTGCAGAGCGAGAGTGAGACTTTCCGCCGCAAACTTGACACCCGTCCCCTCTTCGATAGCTGGCTTCACGACATCAATCGCCGAGACATGAGCATCGCCGGACGCGTCTTTGATGTCACCAAGAATCGCGCTGCTGGCAACGCCTTCCAGCTCAGCGTCAACTTTGACGGCCACACCATTTCGCTGTTCAAGGAAGTACGTAATCTCATTTGGCTCAACTTTCAGATCCCGCACGCCATCACCAACCTCGCCAAAGACGCCAAGAAGGTCTACCCGCACGCAGTATCGCTCATGGAGACGGTCCGCACGTACAACCAGACATGCAGTTTGGTGCGCGCCAACCCTGAGATCACTTGCCTTATCGCTCAGGTTTACACCGATGCTCATCAGCTCATCTCGCAAGGCATGACGTTGCGCTGGGAGCACTTTGCCAACATCTACGAGAGCCACCGCTCAGCACAATACCTTCCCGGCTCTGGTGCCGAAACCGGCCGCGAGAATCGTCAGGTCGCCTTCGTCCGTCAATTCGCCAGCATCGTCAGCCTCTTCCAAGACAAGACAGCTGAACTTATCGAGATTCAGCGCGACATGCACACCACCATCGACGAGCTCGGCAAATGTGCCTACCGCACCGAGGCCTTTGCAGAGCGCCTGCAGAAGATTCAGAACACCATCGACAAGCTCAACCTCGAAGGCTATCCCAACCTCGAGGAGTGGGTTGGCAATTTGGACAAGCTCATTGAGGATGTCTTCCTGCGCAGACTCAAGTCGGTCAGCATGGCTTGGTGCAAGGCTTTCGTCCGTCATGGTCTCAGCCAAGGCGGCGCTCACGGTGGCTCAGGTCGTGGCACTAAGAGCCTTGCCGTGAACGGCACCGCGGACGGCGAAGGCGCGGCAGCTGATCAGATCGTGCTCGAGCCTATCACTCACGAAGTGCGCATCCAGAACCAAGTCATCTTCCTTGACCCTCCTCTCGAAAACGCACGAGCATCGTGGTTCCGACAGCTGCACGAGGTGCTCTCGGTGGCCTGTTGCCTTACTCGCATCCAGAGCTCTCGCTACGAGATCGATCTGCAGATGCGCGGCAAGCAACGCACCACCGAGCAAGACTACACTTCACTGCTAACGCGTTTCCAGGACGACTCGCTCGAGCGACCCTTTGTGCTCATAGAAGCCAAGCTTGCTGAGGTCGGCAGCTACGTCGCGAAGTGGCTCCAATTTCAATCGCTCTGGGATCTTGAGTCTGAGCATGTCTTTGCTCGCCTCGGAGACTCGCTTGCCAGTTGGCAGCAGCTGCTTGCCGAGATTCGCCGCACTCGTGCCACTTTCGACAACTCCGATACGCAGCGCTCCTTCGGCATCTGTGTCATCGACTACGACCAGGTGCAGAGCAAGGTCAATGCCAAATACGATGCATGGCAACGCGACATTCTCAACCGCTTCGGTACTAAGCTCGGCACTGCCATGCGTGAGGTACACGCTGCTGTTGCCAAAGCTCGTGTCGAGCTCGAGCAGCACAGCATCGAAGGCAGCTCTACCGCTCAGGCCGTCACCTTCATCACCTTTGTCCAGGATCTTAAGCGCAAGACCAAAGCCTGGCAGCCTCAGATCGAGATCTTTGGTACGGGTCAAAAGACGCTCGAGCGACAGCGCTACATGTTCTCGCAGGACTGGCTCTACGTCGATCAGGTCGAGGGCGAGTGGAGTGCCTTCCAGGAGATTCTCAGCCGTAAGAATGCCAGTATCCAGGAGCAGCTTGCAGGTCTTCAGATGAAAATCATTGCTGAAGACAAGATCGTTAGCGACAAGATGTCGACTATCATCAGCGAGTGGGAGCAACAGAAGCCAATTCAAGGTACGCTCAAGGCCGATGGCGCTATGAACACGATCAATGTTTTCGAGTCTCGTGTTGCCAAGCTCGCCGAGGACCGGGCCTTGGTCGTTCGTGCCAAAGAGGCTCTTGACCTGGAACATACTCAGGATGACCGTCTCGAACCCGTCTTCGAGGAGCTGCGCGATCTCAAGACGGTTTGGACTGCTCTGTCGGGTACGTGGAGTCAGCTTGCCGAGATCCGTGACACTAACTGGAGCAATGTACAGCCTCGAAAGCTTCGACAGCAGCTCGATGGCTTGTTGACACAGACGCGTGACATGCCCAGCCGCATGCGCCAGTATGCTGCCTTCGAGTACGTCCAGGAGCATCTTCGTGCACTGCTCAAGAGCAACGCCGTCATCTCGGATCTCAAGTCCGAGGCGATGCGCGAGCGTCATTGGCGCTCGCTCTTCAAGCAGCTCAAGGTGCAAGATCACTACTCGGCCAGCAGCATGACACTTAGCACCGTCTGGGATCTCGATCTCAAGAGACACGATGCTACCATCAAAGCTGTCGTCGCACAGGCGCAGGGGGAACTTGCACTCGAGGAGTATCTCAAGCAGGTGCGAGAGGCTTGGACCAACTACACGCTCGACCTCGTCAACTACCAGAACAAGTGCCGACTCATCCGCGGCTGGGACAATTTGTTCCAGCTCGCCGGCGACAACCTCAATGCTCTGCGTGCCATGTCGATGAGCCCGCATTACAAGGTCTTCGAGGAGGAAGCATCGCTCTGGGAGGATCGACTATCCAAGATCTCGGTGCTCTTCGACACTTGGATCGATGTGCAGCGACAGTGGGTCTACCTGGAAGGCATCTTCAGCGGCAGTGCTGAAATCCGTCACATCTTGCCGGTCGAAAGCTCGCGCTTCCAGAACATCAACACCGAGTTCCTCACTGTCATGAAGAAGGTCTACAAGTCGCCATTCGTGCTGGACGTGCTCAACATCCCAGGCGTCCAAAAGAGTCTGGAGCGCCTCGCTGATTTGCTGAGCAAGATCCAGAAGGCGCTTGGTGAATACCTCGAGCGAGAGCGTGCCAACTTCCCGCGCTTCTATTTTGTCGGTGATGAAGATCTGCTTGAGATCATCGGTAATTCCAAAGATACTGCTCGTATCCTCAAGCACCTCAAGAAGATGTTTGCCGGTATCGCCACGGTCGAACTTGACGAAGCTGCAGGTATGCTCACCGCGATGGTGAGCCGAGAGGGCGAGACGGTGCCCTTCCGTACGCCCATCTTGCTCAAAGACTACCCCAAGATCAACGACTGGCTCGCCAAGGTGGAGAGCGAGATGCGAGTATCACTGGCTGAGTTGCTTTCCGAGGCAGCAGCCGAGCTCGAGTCGTTCTATAAGAGCACCGAGTCGCTCACGCTCGAACGATTCTTGGCATGGATCGCACAGTATCCGGCTCAGCTTGTAGTGCTGGCAGTGCAGGCGATATGGACAAGCATGGTGGACGAAGCTTTCGAAAGCGGAGCGGGTCTTCAGCATCCCCTCGATGTGGTGCTGCGTGGCCTCGACTTGCTCGCTGACACAGTGCTCACCGATGTTGAGGCGCTGCAACGACGCAAGTGCGAGCATCTCATCACCGAGCTTGTTCATCAGAGGGATGTCATCCGACTTCTCATCTCTCAGCGCGTCGAAAGTGCGAGAGACTTCAGCTGGCTCTCGCAGATGCGCTTCTACCTCAATCGCCAGATCGAGAAGCCATTGGACCGACTCACTGTTCAGATGGCCGATGCTACCTTCCCTTACGGCTACGAGTACCTTGGCGTGCCTGACCGTCTCGTTCAGACGCCATTGACCGATCGATGCTACTTGACGCTGACGCAGGCTCTCAACTACAAGCTCGGTGGTGCGCCTTTCGGTCCCGCCGGTACGGGTAAGACTGAGTCGGTCAAGGCGCTCGGTGTTCAGCTCGGCATGTTTGTCATTGTCTTCTGTTGTGACGAGACATTCGACTTCCAAGCCATGGGTCGTATCTTTGTCGGTCTCTGCCGAGTTGGAGCATGGGGTTGTTTCGACGAGTTCAATCGACTGGAGGAACGTATCCTCTCTGCGGTCTCGCAACAGATCCAGAGTATCCAGCAAGGTCTCGCCGACTCGGCTGCCAACACGAACACCAATGCTGCCGCCAATGAGATCGAGCTTCTTGGCAAGCGCGTGGCTCTGAACGACCGTGTCGGTATCTTCATCACCACCAATCCTACCTATGCTGGTCGATCTAACTTGCCGGACAACTTGAAGAAGCTGTTCCGCAACATGGCCATGACCCATCCTGATCGCGAGCTTATTGCTCAGGTCATGCTGTTCTCCCAAGGCTTCCGCACGGCTGAAACGCTCGCATCCAAGATCGTTCCCTTCTTCAACTTGTGTCTCGAGCAACTCAGCCCTCAGCCACACTACGACTTTGGTCTGCGTGCCCTGAAGGCAGTCCTCGTCAGTGCCGGTCAGCTCAAGCGCGAGCATATGCTCAACGGTGGCGATGACAGCAGCAGTACCGACATCTCGATCGATGTGTCAGAGCAAGAGATTCTCATCCAGAGTGTCTCGGAGACCATCGTACCGAAGCTCATCGCTGAAGATGTGCCGTTGCTCAAGAGCTTGCTATCTGACGTCTTCCCTGGTGTCGAGTACAAGCCGGTCAATCTTGACGTGCTGCGTGGCCACACTGCTGCCGTATGCGCCGAGCGCCACCTGGTTGAAGGCGAACTCTGGACAGAAAAGGTATTGCAGCTGTACCAGATCCAGAAGATCTCGCACGGTCTCATGCTCGTCGGTCCTTCAGGCACAGGTAAGACGCAAGCCTGGCAGGTCTTGCTGGCTGCCCTTGAGCGTCTAGAAGGTCAAGAAGGCGTCTCATACGTCATCGACCCCAAGGCTGTTTCTAAAGAGAGCCTGTACGGAACGCTTGACCCAACGACGAGAGAATGGAACGACGGTCTCTTCACACAGGTGCTGCGTAAGATCATTGACAACGTGCGTGGCGAGAGCACCAAGCGCCACTGGATCGTCTTTGACGGTGATGTCGATCCTGAATGGGTCGAGAATCTCAACTCGGTGCTCGATGACAACAAGCTGCTCACCTTGCCTAACGGTGAACGTCTCAACCTGCCTCCCAACGTTCGTATCATGTTCGAAGTCGAATCGCTTCGATACGCTACCTTGGCCACGGTTTCGCGATGTGGTATGATCTGGTTTAGCGACGACATTGTGCGTCCGTCCATGCTGTACTCGCGCTATCTGACTGGATTGCGATCCACGCCTATCGAGCTCGAGGATGATGAGCTGACCAGCGCTGTAGCTGCCCGCCGTGCTGCCGCCGCTGCGGCGACGACTTCCTCGGGCTCAAACGAGGTCAGTCCCGATCTGCTCGTGCAGCGTGCCGTGGCTGATGCACTTGCGCCCTTCTTTGAGGATGATGGCTTGGTCAATGGTGCACTCGAGTTCGCAAGGACCGTGCCGCATATCATGGACTTTACCGAAGCCAGAGCACTTTCCACTCTCTTCTCGCTCATCAACAAGACGATCCGCAACGTGCTCGACTACAACACGCAGCATCCTGACTTCCCACTGGGAGCAGAGCAGATCGAGGCATATGCTTCACGGCGACTGCTCCTGGCCCTTGTATGGGCTTTCACTGGTGATGCCAAGCTTGATGTTCGAGCCGAGATGGGCGAGTACCTTCGTGGTCACACAGGTGTCGATCTGCCACCACTGGGGCCTGGCGCCTCTCTCATTGACTACGATGTTGGCTTTGCAGGTCAGTCGGTCGAGTGGTCTTCATGGCTTTCCAAGGTGCCTACGATTGAGATCGATACTGCTGCTGTCTCTTCAGCTGATGTCGTTGTTCCTACGATCGACACGGTGCGTCACGAAGATGTGCTCTACTCATGGCTCTCGGAACACAAGCCTCTCATGCTGTGCGGTCCTCCCGGTTCCGGAAAGACCATGACGCTCTTCTCCGCCCTGCGCAAGTTGCCCGACATGGAAGTCGTTGGTCTCAACTTCTCCTCGGCCACCACTCCCGAGCTGATCCTCAAGACCTTCGAACAATACTGCGAGTACCGCAAGACACCCAACGGTATCGTTCTTTCCCCTACCCAGATCGGACGCTGGCTTGTGCTGTTCTGCGATGAGATCAATTTGCCTGCCACAGACAAGTACGGTACGCAACGTGTCATCTCTTTCCTCCGCCAACTTGTGGAATGCGGTGGTTTCTGGCGAATCAGCGACAAAGCGTGGGTCAAGTTGGAACGCATTCAGTTCGTCGGTGCTTGCAACCCTCCTACCGATCCTGGCCGTGTCCCTCTTTCGCATCGATTCCTCCGCCATGCACCGCTGATCATGGTCGACTACCCAGGCGAGATCTCCCTCAACCAGATCTACGGCACCTTCAACCGCGCCTTGCTCAAAGTCACACCGAACTTGCGTGGTTACGCCGAGCCTCTCACTGCCGCCATGGTCGATTTCTACCTAGCTTCTCAGCGCAGGTTTACACCGGACATCCAAGCGCACTACATTTACTCTCCTCGTGAGCTGACTCGATGGATGCGAGGTATCTACGAAGCCATCAAACCGCTCGAATCGCTCAGCGTTGAAGGTCTTGTACGCGTCTGGGCCCACGAAGGTCTCCGACTCTTCCAAGATCGTTTGGTCGGTACCGAGGAGAAGACATGGACGGATGAACAGATCGATTTGGTCGCAGCAACACGATTCCCCACGGTCGATACATCCAATGCGCTTGCGAGACCCATCCTATTCTCCAACTGGCTCAGCAAGGAGTACAAGAGTGTCGATCGGGAAAGCGTACGAGAGTATGCAAAGGCAAGATTGAAGGGATACTCGGACGAAGAGTTGGACGCATCGCTCGTTTTGCACGATTCCGTTCTCGACTTGGCCCTTTCATGCGATCGAGTCTTGCGTCAACCAGCGGGACACCTTCTGCTTATCGGAGCTTCAGGATCGGGACGAACGACAGTGACACGATTCTGTGCCTGGTTGCGCGGACTTTCGCTGTTCAGCATTTCGACATCGAACAAGTATACCGAGGAACACTTTGACGATGACCTCCGCGCCCTTCTGCGTCGCGTGGGCTGCAAAGGCGAAAAAGTATGTTGGACCATTGACGAGTCCCAAATGTCCAACGCTGCCCGTCTTGAGAAGCTAAACACGCTCCTAGCCAACGCAGAAGTAGCAGGTCTGTTCGAAGGCGATGAACATAGCAGCCTGATCAGTCAGTTGAAGGAAGCAAGTCAGAGGGAAGGGTTGATGCTCGATGCGGAGGAGGAACTGTTTGGCTTCTTCCGAAGCGAGATCACGCGCAACTTGCATGTGACGCTAACAATGAACCCCCCCGAGGGCGGGACGGGCGGCA
This sequence comes from Pseudozyma tsukubaensis, assembly GCA_001736125.1. Lineage (NCBI taxonomy): Eukaryota > Fungi > Basidiomycota > Ustilaginomycetes > Ustilaginales > Ustilaginaceae > Pseudozyma > Pseudozyma tsukubaensis. The sequence goes on along the minus strand of MAIP01000144.1, from coordinate 9,617 downwards.
AAGCTGCAGCTTCTCCAGCACTCTTCAATAGGACTAGCATCATGTTCTGTTGGTAAACTAAGAGTCCAAGACGAGGTGTCAGACATAACGACCAATGAAGTTTCCATGATTGACTTTAAGTGTGAGACTGGAGAGACATTTTCAGTCACGCAGCCAAGTGCTTGGTTTAGCTTCAACAACCCATTTGAGCATCATGAATCAAATCGTGCCGACAATGTGGCTCGCGTTCACTCACTCGTCTGAACAATAACGTCCACGCAGATTGCATGGCAACAGAAACCGGTCGCAAAGCGATTCGTGTCTGTCCAAACAGCCGAATCCTTCGCCGCCGAAGAGGCCTCGCCACGTCCCTCTTCTCGTCTCAGCATCTCTTCTCGTTTTCTCGCTGCGCACAATCGAACTCGGAAATGTATGGGTAGAAGAGGGTCAGACACAACGAGTGCCGCCCCGAGGGTAACTTGTATTCATAAGATTGTGAAGATAGGATGATGTAAAGCCGTCACCGCATGTTGGCCTAGTTGCCTCCACGGAGACGCAAGACAAGGTGCAAAGTGCTCTCCTTCTGGATGTTGTAGTCCGAGAGGGTGCGACCGTCTTCCAACTGCTTACCTGCAAAGATAAGACGCTGCTGGTCCAGGGGGAATATCCTCCTTGTCTTGAATCTTGGCCTTGACGTTGTCAATGGTGTCCGACGACTCAACCTCGAGGGTGATCGTCTTTCCAGTGAGCGTCTTGACAAAGATCTGCATACCTCCGCGCAAACGAAGCACAAGGTGAAGAGTGCTCTCCTTCTGGATGTTGTAGTCCGAAAGGGTGCGACCATCTTCCAACTGCTTACCTGCAAAGATAAGACGCTGCTGGTCAGGGGGGATGCCCTCCTTGTCCTGAATCTTGGCCTTGACATTGTCAATCGTGTCCGAGGACTCGACTTCCAATGTGATGGTCTTTCCTGTGAGTGTCTTGACAAAGATTTGCATACCACCACGGAGTCGGAGAACGAGGTGAAGCGTGCTCTCCTTTTGAATGTTGTAGTCGGAGAGTGTTCGGCCGTCCTCAAGTTGCTTTCCAGCAAAGATGAGGCGTTGCTGATCAGGTGGAATGCCTTCCTTGTCCTGGATCTTGGCCTTTACGTTGTCGATGGTATCAGAAGACTCGACCTCGAGAGTAATGGTCTTGCCTGTAAGGGTTTTGACGAAGATCTGCATACCACCACGAAGACGGAGAACGAGATGGAGGGTCGATTCTTTCTGGATGTTGTAATCGGACAAGGTGCGGCCGTCCTCAAGCTGCTTTCCGGCGAAAATGAGACGCTGCTGATCGGGAGGAATGCCTTCCTTGTCCTGAATCTTGGCCTTGACGTTATCGATAGTGTCAGACGACTCAACCTCGAGAGTAATGGTCTTGCCGGTCAAGGTCTTGACGAAGATCTGCATACCACCACGGAGACGGAGGACCAAGTGCAAGGTGGACTCCTTCTGGATGTTGTAGTCCGAGAGGGTTCGGCCATCTTCCAACTGTTTACCAGCGAAGATGAGACGCTGCTGGTCGGGAGGGATACCCTCCTTGTCCTGAATTTTGGCCTTGACGTTGTCAATGGTGTCGGAAGACTCCACCTCGAGGGTGATGGTCTTACCGGTCAGAGTCTTGACAAAGATCTGCATGACCTGCGAGGTGGGTGAAATCAGAAATGTGAAATGGTAAACGGTGCGGAGGTCAGTATAAATGCTGAGAACGTCAGAAGAATGGTGGAGAGGAACGTCCACTCATTGGTTGTGAAGGACACGTCGCATGTAGACCCTGCAGTGACGTGCATGACGGTCTAGAAGGGCGGATGGAATCTGGAGCATACTTACTGGCTAGTGGTAATGAGGATTTCTGATGTGTGCGAGGATGCGATAGCAGTGGCGAGTGCAATGCTGATACGGTGGTGAACGAAGTCGCGAGTGTACCAGATTGAGAGTAGGTGTCTGGTGGTGTGGATGGTGAGCCAGAGGGTTAGTTGAAGTGGCTGAGCAAAGGTGGGTTATATACTGATAGGCAAGAGCGCGGTAAATGCGCAGTCAGAGAGTGGGAGCGGAGGCGAAGACGGCGCAGCAGCAGTAGCGGTTGACCCGCCTTGTGTGGGTTCAAGGGCACTAAGCGAGCGAAGCAGCGAGAGGGTCTCTCTCTCTCGGTGGTCAGCAAAGCGTGCCTTGCGCACGGTGCGGCACCATTTGGGTAAGATGCGTGCGTGTGTTTCGAAAGCGTGCGTGCTGAGCTAGGCGCCACTCGTTGATCGCGAGAACACTGCTCAACTGCCCAAAAGCGGAAATCGGCCAAGTGCGGTCTGAATTGATTGACCGAGTGACAGGCAGCGTGCATGCGTGGAGGCAGGCTCAGGGTAAAGGCTGAGTCGATGCTGCCGCTTATCGCGTCGATTGAGGATTGCGTGAGCTCAGCCCAATTTGGACACAAAGCTGTGCTGAGCTGGCCGAATTGAGAAATCGAGGCGCGGCAGTATAACAAAGCACCCGATTCCCACGCATCGATATGGGCGAGCGGAATTCGATCTGGCCCCTTTAGAGGCTAGGCCAAGCCGCAAACTGGCAATCGGGTGTGGACGCCAGGGTTTTAAGCCCATATCGTCACGATTTCGAACTGAGAGTGTCGGAGCTAAGCTGTAGAATCTCAAGCTGTGCCTTATTTATCCATCCATCTGCCACACCTTCGGCCGATGCACTCTGTCAGTGCGGAAGCAAGCCTTGCGATTATGATGCCATAGCAATCAACCCTTCTGTTCGAGATTGAAGTGTCTCGCTGGACGTTGAAGAGAGCAGTCGAGGCTTGTTCGACCGATATGCGGATGGATAGCTACCGTATCAATCGATTTGACTTGCGTGAATTCCGCTCGAGACTCAGAACGTGGTTTCCTCAGAAGACCCTTTCTCGGCGTCAATGCAGACTTGTTCCGCTTGTTTTGCCGATCAATCACCCTTCGGCCCACGTTTGTTCGAAATCGCTTCTTCTTGTCGATCCTTCTTTCGGTTCGTTCTTGAAGCCTTTTGCTGGGTATGACCGAGACATGCCGAACAAACGTCACACGTGTGGCCTTGGCGCTGTACCCTGGATTTAAGGCGTTCGCATCGATATCCGAAGCCCTTTCTCTGCCCAGGCTATCGGAGTGGAGATGATTCTTCGGTCATTTGCTTGAGTCGTATGACGTTGTTGCTACCCTAGAACCTGTTTGGCTCGAGGAACGGGAAGTGTCACTCCAAGATCTCGGCATCGATCCGGTGCCTTTCATCGGTCCGCTGTACTGTAATGTAGTGGAAAAGTGACATGACCTCTTCTTGCTATTGGACAACTCCGCTCAAATAAGTGCGGATCAAGCATTAATGTCGTGCCAAACACCCTCGCCGCTTTGACGAGCCAAGTAGGCAGCCGTTTTATAGCAAATCCGAAGGAATCGTGAGCGTCGTCATCGATAGGAGAGCATTGGTACTTGTCATCTCCATTGACGGAGCTTGGTCGGTCGGGTATGTATCGAGGTGGAGGCGCAACAGCCAAAGATGCGGACCCTGAGTCTTTGCGGAAATTCCGAAAGCGCTGGCTGGTGTGTGAATTTTGGCTGAGTCGAAGCTCGCTCGCATCGATTGGAGTCGTGGCTTCCTTCTTTTCTTACCTCCATCGATCATACCCTCATCCCGCTTCTCGTCTCGATCACAGACACTGGCTTCAGCCAAAACCAGAGGCAAGCTTCACCTGCTCTATTTGAGCCTTGCTTACCGCCGTCACCTGCTTTGAACACGTTGCAGATCACGCGGGCTGAAGCAACAGGCTATTCCGCTATCGAACTAGATCGCTGACTTGATAACTTCTCATCCTTGCTCTGCTGCGCTTCGCGCCGTCCACGCTGGCTGCACCATGTCATCTCATAGACAGCTTTCAAGCTCGTCCGCATCTCAACATGCGCGCCATCGTCCCCAGGGCAGTGGTGGTCGCTCACCTCCATACGCCTCCTCCAGCTCATTGAGAGAGCCGCTGAACAAACGACCGAGGCATGACCACCTTAACGATACTCCAACGCCTGCTGCATCTGGATCTCAACATGAGCGCACCTCTAATTACGCTAGAATCAGCGCTGCATCAGAAGACGAGCGTGTTTCGTCGACCTTGGACAGCTTGCTGGATGAGTACGATCTTGGAATCGATGAGGAAGAGCGGAGGAGAAAGACACTAGAAGAGAGCCGCAGGCGGCGACAAGCTATCTTGGAGAAACACCGTGCTGCTCCGGCGACTCTGACAGATTCTCAGACCTCCCTCGAACAAGCCAGCTCAATGACATTGGCACATTCCTCGGAACATCCGATTCAGACTACAACAATGACTGGGGCCATCAGCTCGGATAGCACTCCCATCAGCCAAGCTTTCTCTTTGGTCAAGGACGACCCTGACAATATCACGCAGACAGTTTCAGCAAAGAGCGATCACCGCAACGCTGACGAAGTATCAGCTGCCGAGCACAATGCGGATGCGGATCGTGCTCAAGAACTAGCGAAACTTGCGCGACGTCAACAAGACAAGCCCAACAGCAGAAGCGACGAGTCAGCGCAAAAGTCGACAGGAGCAAAGAAGGCGGATGAAGACGAGTACGAAGAGATTGAGGTGACGGACGAAGATGATGATGACGAGATGGACATGTTTGCCCTGTCTGACGATGACGGCGACAAAGCAGCAACAAAGCAGAAGAACACCAAACTTGTTCGCAGATTGAAGAGCCATGCAGCCAACTCGGCCCAGAATAGCACTCCCCCCGCATTACCACAGATAGCAGATGCAGCCGCCACGACTGGCGCCAACTTGTCGAGCAACTGGGACGATAGTGAAGGCTACCTGCGTATCATCCTGGGAGAGATGCTAGATGATCGCTACCACATCCGCGCAATACTCGGAAAAGGTATGTTTGCATCGGTAGTGCGGGCGCGTGATATCAACGCGGAGGGAAAGGAAGTTGCAATCAAAATCATCCGGGTGCAGGAAAGCATGCACAAAGCAGGTCTCAAAGAAGTCGCGATTCTGCGCAAGCTTAACGATGCGGATCCGGACGATCGAAAGCATGTGGTACGCCTAGAGCGCCATTTCGAGTATAAAGGTCACTTGTGCATGGTGTTTGAGTCGCTGGCTATGGATTTGCGCGCCGTCATCCGCCGCTATGGTCATGACGTCGGCCTCAACATGCAAGCGGTGCGGGCGTATGCGCATCAGCTCTTCCTCGCCTTGTCTCACCTGGCCAAGAATTCGGTGATCCATGCGGATATTAAGCCGGACAACGTACTCGTCAGCGACAACAAGGCGCTTCTCAAGCTCTGCGATCTGGGCTCAGCATCATTTTTGAGCGAGATGGAGATCACCCCCTACCTCGTGTCACGCTTCTACCGTGCGCCCGAAATCATCATGGGACAGGCGTACGATTGCTCGATTGATGTTTGGTCAACGGGATGTACGCTTTACGAGCTGGCTACAGGCAAGATTCTTCTGCCTGGCAGAACCAACAACAACATGCTGTTGCTCATGCAGGAGCTGCGTGGACGTTTCACCACCAAGCAGATCCGCAAAAGTCAGTTCGGCGAGCAGCACTTCGATGATACGAATGCGTTTCTCTCCATGGAGCAGGATAAGAGTACAGGCCAGAACGTCGTTCGAAGGGTGATGCTGCATAAGCCTACCTCAGATTTGCGATCGAGACTGCTGCCTGGTGATGCTACAAGGAAGCTCAAGGCAGACGAGGCCAAGACAATGAATCACTTCATTGACTTGTTGGAGCGATGCTTGGAGCTGGATCCGGCCAAACGTATCAAGTCGAAGGATGCGCTCGAGCACCCCTTCCTAGCGCATGTCAGACCGGCACATACAGCTTGATCCTAAACAGTACTGATCACCAATAATTGACTATGATGCCCCAACCAAGGCTGTTGCGATTTGACTGTATGTTGCGTGACAATTCGGGGCAAGCGATACCGAGAGGTAAGCCATGCGATTGGCGTAGCATTCTGTTGTTGTGTAGGGGTGATGCTGTGGTGGGCTGTGCGAAGATCACACGACCGGAAAAGGCGCGCGCAGGCCAGAAACCCTTTCCGACAACACGAAATACTGGACCCTGAAATACCACGCATCTTGTGCAAATCAGATAAGCGACATGTTCATTCTTCGTCACACTCACCTCTTTTCGGCGTAGCCCCTTCAACTTTGGCTCGATCGACAAAGCGCTTGCTAGCATCACAACCTGCAACCTACTGTGTCCTGTCCACTGCCCTCACTGCTGCGCTGTTTCTGACTTCCATCACGACCATACCTCGGCTTCCCACACCAGCCATCGCACCCGCACTGGAGGCACTAATAGTCGCTGAGGTCTGACTATCGCCGGAGTAGAACTCTAGAGCACCGTACCAGGGACATGAGCGCTCCCATCACGCGGGCTGAATGGGACTCAAAGCTCAAGTCCGCACAAGATCAAGCACAACGCGCCACGAATGCCGAGTTTGCTCGAGACTACTCTGAAGCGTTTGAGCTGTACGTTCGCTCTGGTCAACTCTTTCTATGGCTGATCAGCAACCTTCCAAGCCAGCCGTCATCATCCTACAACAATGCTTCAGTCATAGTTCCGAGCTATGGCTCAAGCGGTGAATCGTCCTCGTTCTCGTCCGGCTTCAGTCTCACCGGAACGGGAATAACACAGACCAAAGAGCGTCTCAAGCAGATGGCGCTCAAGGTCATGGCCCGAGCTGAAAAGATCAAGGCAACTCGCAAAGACATACGGCCCATCGAACGAGATGCTTTGAGCCAAGAGTCGCAATCGAGTATTTTGACCGCTTCTTCGCTCATCAACGGCGATCGCTTTCCGGCCTGGCATGGTCCACCTCCTCCTTCGACGTCCGCATTTGCATTTCCACAAGCTGCTCAGCCAGCGCTTTCACCAGTGCAACTGCGCAAAGATGCACAGTACAAGCGTGCATCTACTGTCTCCTCGTCCAACAGCGAAGGTTGGGGAAAACAGCTGAGAGGCAGTGACATTGTGCAAGACATTGTCACCGATTGCTCCTTCGTAGCTGCTCTTGAGGTTGCCGCTGAGCACGATCACTTCTTCGGTGGTCATCTAGCCACTTCGGCACTATACCCACAAGACTCGCAAGGACGCATACAGCAAGCCACAGACGGCCAATATCACGTCAAGCTGCATGTCAATGGTATACCACGTCTCGTCTCGATCGATGACCATCTTCCATACTATCCGGCCTCTGCTTCATCGGCATCAAGTTCCTCAGTCGTGATAGAGGAGCGCTTGATGTGCGCGACATCGCGTACTGGTCAAGCAACGTGGCCCGCGTTGCTCGAGAAAGCATACCTGAAGGTCATGGGCGGCTACGACTTTGTCGGCTCGAACGGCAGCATCGATCTGTATGCTCTCACTGGCTGGCTTCCCGAGCATGTATTTCTGCGTCATGCCGGCTTCCAGCGCGAGAAATCCTGGCATCGCTTTCTCGCGGCATGGAGGGCCGGCAAGTGCATGGCAACGGTCGGCACTGGCAAGGAACCATCTCGTCGCAGCAATGTGAAGACGACGGGCACACCTGATGAAGAAGTGGCGACGATGCTCACGGACTCTGGTCTGGTATCGAGTCACAACTACGCGATTCTTGATGTGCTCGAGCATGGTAGCCGCAGGTACGTCAAGCTGATGAATCCATGGCGCACAGCAGCTGGCATCCGACCCGTCATTGCGGTTTCGCAAGCCGAGGAGCGGAGAATCTACGCAAGTGCCTCCAACAAGACCGACGGCCCAGCTTCGCTCGAGGATCGCCTTGAACGGATCGGCATCGCATCCAATGAGAATCCGTGTGAGGAACGCGATTCCAGCTCACCGACCTTTATGATCACTTGGGACGATCTATGCAGTCACTTTGATTCGCTCTTCCTCAACTGGGACCCTAAGCTCTTCGACAACAACGTCACAGTCCATTCATGCTGGCCAGCCAGCTCCTCAAACAGCTCTGCCAACAGTGCATCACGCAGCTTCAAGCAGCCGGATCCTCATTTCAGACTTGCCATTACGATGCCTGCAAGTGTCGGTGACGGCTCAGCGATCTTGCAGACTGCATCGGCTGAGGTGTGGCTGCTTCTCACACGCCACATCACAAGCACGCAAAATGCGAACCTCTCACCAGAGGAGAGCGCCTCTGCGAACGCAGCTTCCACAGAGTTCATCGCACTACACGTATTCGAAGATGACGCTGTGGAGGGAGGTCAGTCGGCTCTGGCTTCAACCTCATCGCTCCCGCTTCGCAAAGCAAAGCACGCTGGTGCCTATGTCGATGGTACACACTGCCTTGTCCGCCTGAAACAATCTTTCCTCGGCGGCGGTGCATCCGCGCAACAATCTGGTTCCGCACAGAAACAGCGCAGTTTGACAGTCGTAGTCTCGCGCCGAGACGAGCGTGATGCATCTGCAGCGAGCGTAGTCCCACAGGACGCCGCAAAGGACGTCAATTATACCTTGTCGGTCTTCTCCCGGTATCGCATGGAGCTCTCTGAGCTGCGTACAAGGTTGCCATTCAGCGAAGCAGTGGCGGGATCATGGACTACACGTACAGCTGGTGGCAACGCTATGCAGTCAACGTTCATGTCCAATCCGCAATACGCCCTCATCGTTCCTGCCGCTACTGGCGGACCAGAAGAAAGGGTGCAAGTGCAGGTTGTACTCGAGACATCCAATCGCCAGATCCCTGTGCAAGTTTTGGTTACGTACCCTGGAAATGCAGGGTCGGGTCGAGTAACAAATTTGACGGAAGGCGACGTAGTGCTGAGCAGCGGCATGTACCATCACGGTCTTGCCCTGTGCTCTACCTCACACCCAACTGCAGGAGCGACAGCTGGTCTGCGAGCAGGAACGTACACTCTGATCGCATCCACGTTCGAAGCCGGCACCCTTGGCGACTTCCATCTTCGCGTCGAATCCACTCGCCCCATCCAACTACGCTCCATCCCGCAAGAAGGAGCTGGAATGTTCCATCGCCGTCTCACAGCCACTTGGAAACGTGGCTCTACCGCTTTTGGCTCCCCCGCCAACCCCGACTACTTCAGCAACCCATCATGGCGCTTCACCGTCGACCGACAAGGCCTGAGCGGACTCATCGCACGCATCCGAACAGCTACAGACGCAACCGCAGTCAGACCATACATAAACCTCGCGCTCTTCATCGAAACCGCCAACGGCGCTGCAAAGGAAGTCTCGAGCAGCGGCGCTTACACAGATCTGACATGCGGTGCTGTCATTGACCACGTCAAGCTTCAACCAGGAAAATTCAGGTTGGTGGCATCGACGTACAAGCCGAACACGGAAGCCGAGTTTGCGATCGATCTCTATACTGCTGCGAAGGTCGATGTTGTGCCATTGTGAATGCTCTATTCTTGTTCCGTGTTCAATTGGCAATCAATGTCGCTGAACGGAATAAAAATGATGCGGTTGCAATGCCTTTCGTCTGTGTGTCTAATGTTACAAGAACGCGCTTGCGTCTACTCTACACCGCCGTCACCACTCGTATACACCGCCCCCCCCCCCCCCCCCCCCCCCCCCCCCCCCC
>MAIP01000143.1:0-29395 GCA_001736125.1 Pseudozyma tsukubaensis | reverse complement strand
TGTGTGTGTGTGTGTGTGTGTGTGTGTGTGTGTGTGTGTGTGTGTGTGTGTGTGTCCGGCTTTTTCATTCTTCTTGTTCGTCATCTTGTCGATTTGCGCTGTCTGTGATTCAGAGTCGGTTGCTCGCACGCCCTTTTCTGCGCCTTGGCACGCACACTCAACACGCTCGCTCTCTCTCACACACTAAGAAGCCGTTCTTCTCTTCCATCCCTATTCCGGCTCTCATTCGACGTGTTGGCTTTGCTCTCCTCTCTTCACACTCCTTCTGTCCTCTCTGTTCATACTGACATCGACTCTTCTTTTCCCCACACTTTCACATCCTTCATCCGCCTTCGACCTTCCTTCTCCAGCAAGGCTGCCCACCACGCGCGATATCACCACTTCACGCTGCGCTTGGTTGGTCTAGCACCGTTCTTGATCTTTCCGGTACCGTTCATCTTATCGCCAGGTCCTCTAAGTACGCTATTGCGCGATCCACCTATACGGCCACATGGCTAGGTCAGGACATCTGGACGTCTCCCCGATCCTCGTCGATTCCGAATCGTGTCAACATCATCAATCACGAGCCTTCTCCCTATATGCAAATTCAATGACGCAGACCTGGCACTAAGTACTTTTCTACCAGCCACCAGCAACGCCGGTCTTCACACCATCGCTCGCACACGTAAGCTTGGATTTGTCAACACACGCAGCGAAGACAAGCGTACCCAGTCCTTTGTTCTCTCGGCGCCAAGTTGCATGCCCTGATCATCCTTTTGGCTCATCAACCCGATTCTGGTGTCTGCATGCCTACTTCAACCAAGTAATCTTTCTCACCTGTCAACACAAAAGCTGAGCTCGGCGTCGCTCAGCGGGACCATGAGCATCGGGTCAGAGGAAAGCAGCTCAGCTAGCATCCAGGCTCGTCCTGGCCCTGCTACGGCCGGATCCGACCCTTCTGCCACATCTCCCGACACATATCCTCGCACGCCAACACCACCCCCTTCAAAAGTGCAGCCAGGTACTCTACCTCAACCACAGCAACAGCAGACATCGCAGCACAAACAACAAGACTCATCAAAAGCGCAGCCAGCGTCTTTACAAACACAACAAAATGCTGTGCCCGCAGCAAAATCAATCGTGGTCCCACCTAAGGTAGCTGCACCTGCGCCAGTGCCAGCATCGCAGCCGCCTCCGCGACCACCACCTCCGGCCAGCGCAGTCAGCCTTCACGATGCTGCAGCCAAAGCCGCTGCTGCCGCCGCTGCCAAGAACGCTGCCAATGGCGGTCCTTCGGCGGCAGCTGCGCCAATAGATCCAAAGCAGCCGAGCACGCCGGCACCAGGTCCCTCATCGACTTCAGCACAACAGGCCGCATCGCAAACAAGCACGGGTGCCAAAGCGGATGCCAATGGCAGTGTCAAGAAGACGACCAAGACCAAAACCCCAAAGACGCCAGGAACGACAAAGCCCAAGCAAAAGCGTCGAGCGAATCAAGCCAACGCACAAGATGAGCTGGTCTACCGCCCGGCACCCAGCACAGCCGGAGGCAATATCGGAGCAGCGCCGGACTCATCTCTTCCAGCCATGCTCGCAGCTGCTGGTGGTGGACGCAAGGCTGTGCCCGAGCTCGTCTTGCCTTTCCAGCTTCCGTTCGTCGACGTGCGACCCGAGATGCCCATGCTCGACAACGCAAGCGTACACGCAGCCATGGCTATGGGCGCATCAGAGACTTCTTCCCCGGATACGGGCAGCGATAGCGATGACTATTCGGTCCTGTCGGACGCCTCGGATCTCGACAGCGAAGCCGAAGAAAGCCGCAGGGAAGCTCGCAGGCGTCGACGAGAACCGGCTACCATCGAAGAAAGCTTGGTACTGCTTCAGTCACTACGACAGTCCCGTCTGTCTCATCTCTCCTCGCTGCTGACGCCCTTCAGCCAACGAGTCCGATCTGGCATGATCTATCCGAACGTGCTACCGCTCAGTTTGCTCCATGGTCTCAATCCTCGCGATCCACACGTTCTCATTCAGCTTGGACGTGCCGATATTCACGTTGGTCCGCACGTCTTTATGAAGACCAAGTTCTGGGAGGTTAGACCCGATTACGAGATGCCACCTACAATGGACCCGGTAGCTCGCATGCGTGCACCCGGAACGTTTGGCACGCCAGCAGGCTACACGCACATGCCAGGCTCGCAGCCTCTAGCTCAGCCACTGCCACAGCAATTGCCTCAGCCGCAACCTCCCCAGCTGCCATCCCCGCGTCCACCGCTCGCTATGCCGCAGCCAAGTGTACCATTAGCACGCCCACCTACGACCACCGTCAAAACTCCTGTAGTTCGACCTGCACCTGCAGCTGGTCAGGCCAGCAATTCGTCAGCAGCAACGGCGCCTGGTGCAAACAGTCAAGTCGCCGCGATCAAATCACCCGCAGCACCTGTAACTGTATCACTTCCTACACCGACACTGCCGGCGACACCAGTAGCAAGTTCTGCCGCCAAGCTACCAGCTGTACCTACCAGGACACCAGCACCAACGATTTTGGCGACGTCAACGTCGACAACTCCAGCGACAGTACCAGCATCAGCTGCCTCAGTGCCAGCACCGGCTGCGAAACCGGTCGCTGCCTCAGCAGCCACGCCAGCTCCTGCGACCGCTACTGTATCGACCACCCCTGCAGTGGCAGCCAAGCCTACAGCTTCTACTCCCACTGTAGCGCCCGCAGCCGCAGCCGGCGTCGAGACCAAGCCCGTGGCTGCTTTGCCAGCACCCGTCACGTTGGCGCCAAAGCCGATCACGGTGCCCGTATCCCTGCCGCGACCTCCTATGACGACACCGTCTCTGCCCAGACCACCCAGCATCAACCAGAACAACATCCCATCGAGTGCGAGTACCAGCATTGCAACCACGTCAACTGCAGCACCTCAGCAGGCCGCTATGCAGCCGGCGTCGGCAGTTCCGAAACCCAGCACTACAGCTGCCACTATAAGTGCTGCCCCTAGCGCCGCTGGCACCGTGCCTGCAGCAACAGCTGCCACTCCTGCACCTGGTCAGGCTTCTGCAGCTGCCAAGCCGCCTGCCAATGCCACAGCCACTGCATCTGGAGCAACGGCGGCGCGTCCGGCAGGTCCTCCACCGCCTCCTGCGATCGATGCCGTGCTTGTCTCTCGTGTCAACGCTACAGCTGCGCTCAACCCAGAATTGCAAGAGTTGCTTCACATTGCAGCTTCTGGCAAGGCTACCCCGAACCAGCTCAAGGCTCTTGGCGTTTGGATCCAGGCCATCACTGCTCAGCTCAGGCAGGACGAAGCACGCAATGCAGCAGCTGCAGCCGCCAACAATGCAGCTGTAGCTTCAGGATCGCGCCCTGGCAATGCTGCTACAACAACAGCAGATGGCAAGAAGTCCAAGAAGAACAAAGTCGACGAAGCAGCCAAGGCCAGTAAGAAGCAAGCCAAGATCGAAGAGCGCGAAGCCAAGAAGAAGGCCAAAGCTGAAGCCAAAGCGAAAGCCCAAGCTGAAAAGCAGATGGCGCAGAAGCAGCAAAAGGACAAGCAGCAGACTTCGACGGCGCAACAACAGGCGCAGCTTCACCAGCAACAGCAGCAGCAGCCTCAGCCATCGAACAAGCTCCGTCACCCTCCGCCTGGTTGGCCCACTGATGGCCCGCCCAAGCCGCCCGTCATTGTGGTCGAGTTCCGCGAGAACCCAAGCATGCGCTTCATCTTGCCATTGTGGAAGTGTCTTGTGGAGCGTACCGAAGGACTTGAACGACCTTCGATTCCCAAGATCAAGAAGGAGAGACGCAGCTTCTTCGACAATGACTCGGACGATGAGGAGAGCCAGCGCATCGAACCCGAGCTCAAGCTGAGCTTCTTCGCGCCATCGTTAGGCTCCGATGCCGCAGATGGAAGCGGCCTCCGTGAGCTCGAGGAAGAGCTGAAGCGTAAAGCTGCCGAAGAGGCCAAGCTCAACGCTGCGAACGCTCCGGCTAGCACCGCGCAGGGCAGTGCGCCAGCCAATGGCGCATCAGCATCACCCGAAGCTGCATCTTCTGTCGGCGACAAGGGTGACGACACTGCAACAGCGAGCGGTAAGAAGAAGAAGGCGGGCGCTGTCACAAGCAGCAAGAAGAGCAGCAAAGGCGTCAAGCAGGAGGCTGCGGACACGAGCCTGTCGTCCGATTACCACCAAAGCAAGAAGCACGAGGTCTATCCGCTCACCTGGAGCATCAAGGGTGGAGTCACCGAAAGTCTCTGGGAGGCCTTCGGTCGCGTTCCAGGAACCATGACATGCCAGCCCGTCAAGCCAGAGCCCGAAATCGAGCTCGAGCCGGATGTGGCCGAATTCTTGGTTCCTGAGATTCGATACCACCTGCTGGACCTGCCTATGGAGGAGATCAAGATCCAAAAGGAGACCACCGATACGTTTGTGGATTTGTACAGCCAGGTGCCCGACCGACGTTTCATTTTGCCTCGTGTCGCGCCGGTGATGCTGCCACAAGGATTGGAAGACCATCTGCAAGATCGCTTCGCTGTTCGCCCGCAGAGCATCCAAGGACGACCCATCGTGAAGCGCAAAGCTGGAGCACGCGAGGACGACATCTGCTTCTCGTACGAAGGCATCGGACTGGCGGTGATTGGCCCCAATGGCGTCAAGACCGAACCGGGAGCAGTGCCAGCCAAGCCGCCGAAGCGCAAGCGTCACGTCGCAACTCACAACCCTGATGGCTCGATCAAGAGTTGCGGAGCTTGCGGTAAGACCAAGACGCCCATGTGGCGACGTGGACCCAAGGGTCCCTCGCAGCTATGCAACGCCTGCGGTGCACGCTGGAAGGCAGGTCGACTCGTAGTACCGGAAGTAGCGCCACCACCGATCATCGAAGCAGAGGAAGACAAGTCGAAGGAGGAGGAAGCACGCAAGGAGGACGAAGCACAAGCTTCGATGCACGGAAGCAATGCGCTGGTTATTCCACAAAGCTCAAGCGCAGACGATGGTACCTATACTGTCATGACGAGCAGTGGAATGGTCAGTCCTGCTGCGTTTGGCGATCATGCGGGAGGAGGAGGCGGAGGGATGTTCTCGCTCTCGTCCGATGGAAAGAATGGGATGGACTTTGGATCGCCACACTCGCATTCGCATCTGAACCGTGGATCGATGAGCCCAAGTCCCTTTATCAGGTCGCCCATCCCGGAAGATGAAGTGATGCCTGCATCGGTGGATCCGAGCATGCTATCAGGCACGATCCGAATCGCTGGTCATCGTCGATGATCGCTTCTCATCCTCACTATCTCGCTGTCTCTCTATCTCACACAACAATGAAATGTACTAGTACTATAAGATTTGCTGTGACTGTGGAAAGTCTGCTCGAAGTGTGTTTCGTCTTGTCCTTGAAGAGGGTGAACGATATCTGTAGACGCCGTACCCCGCATGATAGCAAACTACTGCTGTCACTGCCGGATTGTTCTGCGCCTTCGCCGACGTACGTGAGCGATGATCTGCATTGCTCGGCAGCACGCGCTTCTTTCATCATTGCAACGGCTTCCATGACTTCGGCATGATCTTGACACTAGACGTCATGGAGGCTGTTGTTGGCATTCCAGCCAAGCGGCAAAGCAAGGGCACCAAGCGTCACACAAATCCGAAGCTAAAGAAGATCGGCCATGCAGCCGAGATCAACAGAAGAGGCCAAGGAGCCGGCCAAAGCAAGGCACCGTCCAAGCAAGCGAAAGGCATCTTTCGGCTCGTAGAGTCATCGGGCAGATCGAGCTCAACCGGCACCCTGTCAAGACAGCAAGGCAATCAGTGAGGGTCCAAGAGAACGAACATAAGGCCAAGAAGCAGACACCTTCCGCGCCGGGATTTTCATGCAGATCAAGAAGTGCAACTCTTTCGCGAAATTCCTCGAGCCTTGGAAGTCCGAGGTTGCATTTCAAAAATCTTGAAAACCTCGCCAAAGATACCGCGATGAGACGGTGGTGCGGAGAAAGAAGGGAGCTAACGAACAGCGCCAAGCTGGACTCGTAGTCGACCGTGCCTTGGATTGCCCTGGCATCGGCTTCTCACCTCATCGTCAACAAATCAAAGCTTAACTTGAAGGTAGAAGCAGTCTCTGCAATGCTTCAATCTCTGGTCTCGCTTGATGAAGACCCCAAGTAAGTTGATTCTTGCCGGCAGACGATGATGGTGATCGAGCTGTCGAGCCAGATCCACACTGATGCCGCTCGGCAAAGGCGAGCCGTGCTCTTCTGCAAAAAGTTGCTGCACGAGGCAATCGCAGGTGCGTAAGCCCCAAGCTCAAAATTTCAATTGACTTTCCCTTTCTTCCCTGTCGAAATTTAACCCTCGATTTCAAAGAGGTGCAGCGCGTGTGTTCGAGTGTTGTTTTCCCCTGCAGCTCCGCGCCGAGCACAACACGCAGCACAGCCAAGGCAATTTTTAACTCACCGAGACACAGGAAAAGCAAGCAGAACCCTGCTTGCTGCCGGTCTGCCGACTGCTGTTATTTTCAATGCCAGCTGATCAAGACCAGTCAGCCATCGCAGAGCTTTCACTTTCCGCTACGCGCATCTCCCTGATCTTTCCAGGGCTCAAGGGACTCACTTGTCTGCGCGCAAACATCACGAAGCTTAGCTTCTCCTTCTTTTCTGCCAAGCCAAGCGTCCGGTGCCTGTTTGCCTCTTCGGCTTGATAGGGCTTAGCGAGCCAAATTGAGAAGCCTTACGATGGTCAGGAATGAAACTGGCGTGTGAGCTGGTGGTGGGGACTGAAATAAAAAATTGTAAAATAATTTCTTCCTCGATCCCTCTGCGATGTTGCTACTCTTCTGCCCCTTAATTTGGTCCTCGGTGTGGCTGCCGTTGCTCTGCTCTTGTGCCTGTGCCTCGCTCATGCGATCCGAATTGCTGCGGAATCCAGCTGTCAAGCCTCGTTTCTGTCTTCTAAAAGACTGCAGCGTAGTGCAGCGCAGAGTGTTGACCTCCGAGCACTCCTGGCGCTCAATCATCGCAATAGCCCTCGCTGAACCCCACTTTACGCTCGTTGCCGTCTGATCTTTCGTCGTCACCACCACCACCCCTTTCTCCTCCCCGACATACCCCACCTATCACCTTGCTCGCTGATCCTATAGAGGTAAGCATCAGATAACCTCAACTCGTTGGTTTTGCACATTAGATCGTGTGGACGACTCGCTCACATCAGTATTGAACTCTGTTTCTTGTCTGCATCATCGATCAAATAGGAAGCGAACTACACAGGAGGCAGGTTCCTTTTTCATCCATCATGTCATACCAACGCCCCCAAGACCCTTACATGCACTCCAACGCCTCGCAGTACGACGAGCAGTACCAGCAGGCTTACCCTCAGCAGGGCTACCAGCAGCAGCAGGGCTACGCTGCCCAGGGTGCTGGCTACCGCGACTACCCTGATCACGCTTCCGGCTACCAGGGCTCTGCCTACAAGGAGTCCTCCGAAGGTCTCTACGGTGGACAGGCTGCTGGCTACGGTGCCGGTGCTGGTGCCGGCGCTGCTGGATATGGCCAGAGCCCCAACGCTGCCTCTCAGGCCGCTGCCACCTACTCGTACGCCAAGCCCAAGAAGGGCATCTCCAAGTGGATCAAGATCGGTGTTCCCGTCCTTCTCCTCGTCATTGCTGGTGCCGTCGTCGGTGGTGTTCTCGGCACCCGTCACCACAATGACAACAACAATTCGAGCAGCGGCAGCAGCGGCAGCGTAGGCAGCGGCTCTTCCACGCCCAACGTTCAGGGCGCTGCTCTCACTGGCGCCCAGGCCGCTGCTAAGGCCGGAGGCAACAACATGCTTTTCTACCAGGGCACCGATCCTTACGGTAACCCCGCCTACGTCTCTAGCCAGGTCGACACCTCGACCGCCGGCTACAACGGTGTTGCTCACAATCAAACTTGCTCCGACTCGTGGACTCCCACCAACAGTCTTACCAACCTCCGTCCTCATCCTCGTATCATGACCACCGAGGCTGAATGGAGCTGCTTGCCTACCAAGATCGCCAACGACGCCTACCTTACCGTCTGGAACAGCACCATCTTCAACAACGCCACTGCTTGGGCTGCTGAGCCCACCGTCCCCTACGTTGCAGACGGAGGCTTCACTGGCTCCGGTATTCTCGACGTCAGCCGTAACATCCAGCAGCGTGTCAAGGCTTGGGCTTACGCTTACAAGATGACCAACAACACCATGTGGAAGGACCGTCTGTTCCTCGAGCTCAACACCGCTGCCGGTAACACACCCACCTACTTCGGCCAAAACGGCACCAACCCTACCCGATGGAACGAGCCTCATTTCCTCGATGTCGCCGAGATGACCTCTGCTTTCGCTATGGCTTACGATTGGTTGTACAACGACTGGAACACCACCGAGAGGTCCGTGATCCGCACTGCAATTGTTCAGTACGGTCTCGTTCCTGGTCAAGACCAGTACGCTACCTCGAACGGATGGTGGAAGCTGCCCGAGAACGGTGACGGAAACTGGAACTGTGTTTGCAACGGTGGTCTCCTTACTGGTGCTCTTGCCATTCGCGGTGACCCCGACACTACCCCTGCTCAGAACGCCATTGCTGACAGCATCATCAACTCGGCCCTCCCCAACATGAAGGCCAACTGCATGCGTGGTGTTTACGACGACGGAACCTGGGCCGAGACTGCCAACTACTGGTACTTCGGTACCAACGCCCACGGACGTGCTCTCTCTGCTCTCATTTCGGCTACCGGTACTGACCAGGGTCTCATGGCTATGAACCCCAACTGGTACAAGACCTCGTACTTCCACATGTACGTTTCCGGCCCCGGTGGTCTCTTTGCTTACGGTGACAACGGACCCAACAAGTTCGCTACCACCGCCAATCAGCTCATGCTCTACTCGAAGCTCAGCGGCGACCCCGTCCCCGCTGTCTACCAGCGTGACCGTGCCGATGCCTCCTTCGACCCCCTCAGCATGTTCTGGTACCAGCCCACCGCCAAGGGTGCTTTCTGGAACGGCACTCCCCTCGACAGGAACTTTGACAACACCAACGGATCGTGGGTCAGCATGCGAAGCTCGTGGACCGACCCTAACGCCGTCTTTGTCGGCATGAAGGCATCCATCCTCACCGGTCACCAGACGCACGGTGACTTGGATGCTGGTGACTTTATCATCGATGCGCTCGGAACCCGATGGGCCGGCGAGTACGGCAGTGGCGACTACCTCTCCACCGACTACTTCTCCAACGAAACCCAGGGTTCTGCTCGCTGGACCTACTACCGCAAGGCCACCGACGGTCAAAACACACTCATCGTTAACATGCAGAACCAGAACGTTGCCGCCTGCGATCCTGTCAACAGCTTCAACTCAAGCGGTGTCTCGCAAACCGGCGACCTTAACTTCAAGCCTGCCACTACCGACGCTGCTGCCTTCAAGTCTGACTTGAGCACCTGCTACAGCCAGCCTGCCGGCACGGTTCAACGTGGTATCCGCCTGCTCAACGGTCGACGACAGATTCTTGTCCAGGATGAGATCGCTCAGTCCAGCTCGATCACCGACGTCAAGTGGCGTGTCCAGACCAACGGTACTGTCACCATCTCTGCTGACGGTAAGACCGCTACCTTGACCCAGAGCTCCATCACCGACCCTAACGCTGGTGTCGTCGGCAAGGTCAGCCTTGGAGGCACCAAGACCATGAAGGTGCAGATCTTGAGCCCTTCCAATGCCACCTTCACATCGCAGGGTCCCCCCGCTCAACGTATCTACGGCGTTGCCGTCTACAGCGCACCACCTCAGCAGTCGGACCAGCCCAACGTTGGTGTCACCGCTTTGCAGATCGATCTCGGCGGAACTCAGTCTGGCGCCCAGACCCTCCAGGTCCTCTGGCAGCCTCAGTGGAGTGACCTCTCGGCTGCTGACCAGGCCACCCCCAAGTCGGTGCCCCTCAGCCAGTGGACCCTCACCTCGCACAACTAAGCTTGTGGCCTACCTTTTATCCTATACACATACGGACAATTCGCCGCATGATTCCTCCTTCGTTTTCTCGCGTCCCAATTGAACACTCTCTCTTGTACCTGTTGTGATTTCTTTGACTTTCAAATACACTGTCATTTCGTCTCCGTTCTTCGGCGTGTCAGTGTGTTGTCTCAGATAGAGTGTGCCCATTTCTCGCCCGGCAACTATTTTTTCGTGAACCAGTGTTAGTCTCGGGAGGGCTCGCGGAAAAGATTGTGTCAGGCCCGATTCACGATCTGTTGAAGGTTGTGGAAAAAAAAGGGAAGCTGCAAAGCGGAAAGTGGAATTTTATTCTTGGCTCAGCCAGCTTCTCGTTCTTCCGGCTAGAACTGGAACTCGGATCTTGTGTGTCAGTCGCTTCATCGTTTCATCGTTGACGTTACTTTAGCATCTTCCTTTTGCAATCCTCGCCATCTCACCCTACTTCGCAGCAACTTCGCAACAGCTCGCTTCTTTCACACAAGCCACAGCATCTTCAATCGCTGCCGCTCTCGAAACGGACCCTCAACAGCCTCGTATAGCAGCAGGAATCGCATCCTCTGGCAAAACATTGTGCCTCCTCCTCATCAGCTTCATTGACGGCACTGGTCTCTCTTCGCATCAGCACCGGGCTTGCAGCGTCTCTCCATCAGTCTAGCGAGCACTCAGTCTACTCCAATAGCACTGCCCGACGCGACCTTCACTTCATCCCTCGACGTTTTCGAAATCTACACATAACATCTATACATCATGTCTCACGCAGATCACACACGAGACCCATGTCCTTGGGTCATCCTCAACGACTTCGGCGGTGCCTTTTCAATGGGAGTTATAGGTGGAAGTATCTGGCACGGTATCAAAGGAGCACGTAACTCACCAAAAGGCGAACGATTGCCAGGCTCGCTCGCCGCTATCAAAGCACGAGCTCCCGTACTCGGCGGAAACTTTGGCGTTTGGGGTGGAATGTTCTCCTCCTTCGATTGCGCAGTCAAAGGCATCCGACAAAAGGAAGACCCCTGGAACGCCATCATTGCAGGATTCATGACCGGTGGCGGTCTCGCCATCAGGAGCGGCCCCAAAACAGCGATCGGTTCCGGTATCATGTGCGGTATCTTGCTAGGCGTCTTTGAAGGTGTTGGTGTACTGATGCAGAGGATGATGGCCGAAGGGAATAAGCAGGTTGCACCGATCATTCCGGATACCTTGCCAGGGACAGCACCGGGCGGTGCGGCAGCGTTGCCTGCTCAATAGACGAGCGAGAAAGACGAGACTCAAACCAAAAAAAATGATACGATAGGACTATCAACCACACACAAACACACACACACACCACCACTATTACGACTTTAACTCTTTCGGCTTCCCCCCGTTTGGCGCTTGTACACCAGATCTCAGGCTCGGACCCACCATTACCGACTATCATACTCTCACACTTTATTTTGCAATGCATCCCTTCAGTCACTGATTCCAGCAGCGTTGGTTTGCGCGGGCTCGCGTGTCAAAGATGTCTTATTCTCACTTGCTCCGTTGCGCAGCGGGCGGAATCGCTTGAGGATTAGTCCAACTTGTGGGTAACGGGCTCACTCACCCTAACACAAGCTCACAAGTCTCGCTCGTTTCTTTCGCTCACACGCACACAGTCCAAATGGAGTTGTGTTCTCGCAGGACAGTGTATCGCGAACAAGAACTCTTGCATTGCTTCACAACTGCAAATGTGACCTCTCAGAGTATCTCAGGCTCATGCTCCACCTTCCTCCTTCGCACTGCCTTCCCTCCTACTACTGCTCTCGCGTGGCTTTCTGAAGCACAAGAACTCCAACGCTGTTGCCTTCCTACTCTGCACCAAAATCTGTTTAACTCGTTCCAGCTCGGCGTTCAACTGATCCTTGTCCTCTCTACCTTCTCTCTGATACTTCTGCGAGATGGTTTCGTACACCTGCTTGAGCAACCCTTCTGCCTTGGTCGAAATGAAAGCGCTGAGTGTTTGGTGTAAGAATTCGATCTCGAGTGTTGCTTGAAGCATCCCACCCATTCCGAAACGCTTGACGCGTTGGAAGGAGGAGAGTGTGGTTGCGGCGAGGTCATCTACCAAGACAGTGATTATACGGGCGACGAGAGGTTTGGCGATGCTCCGTACGTGTGCGTGGACCTGGACGAGTGATAGCAAGGATTCGTAGATGAAGGAATGTACGTTGGAGGGTTTCGGGATGCCCGCCCAGTCAATCCCTGACGAGAGAATACCGTAGGAGATAATGTCAGATATCGCACCCGATTTCCGCTTGACGTAATCGTTGAACAGAATCCCATCAAGTTGCGTTGATACCTCGTTGAGCGTTGCGAGGTCGTCCTCCATCTTCACAGCGTATGCATCGGAGAACTGCTTCACGAGCGATGGGATGATCACGCGAGAGAGGTGCGAGAGATTGGTGACGCTTAGCAGAACGCGCGTGTCGAGATCGCGTACGTCGATTGCTGTTCCCGGAGCCCCTCCTCCGAGGATCGAGGATGAAACCGAGGTTGCTTGGATGGACAGCGCAGTGCGTGGTTCCAGCGGATTATAGTCCGAGAAGGCGAGGTGGACGAGGCCATCAAGGAAGGCATAAAGGGCATCGAGGAAGGCTCCCTTGATACGAGTTGTGAATTCGGGTGGCACCGGTTGATCTGCGCTTCTGTTCTTCCCTCGAGCTTCCAGCGCTGAGAGAGGAGTTGAAGGCGATCGACCACCGGCGAGATGGAACGCTTGGCGAGCGTTGCTCTTGTGGAATGCCGCGATATCTCGCAGATGCAGTGTCGTTGCTTGCTCGTCAGGGTTCAGCGTCCAGTTCTCCAGCATGTGAAAGAGTTTCGCGTCCTCTTGCCAGAGAATGCACAGCACCTGTACGAAGCTGAACCTCGCGTTTGTCAACAAACCTCGCAATGAGCTTGCGGAAGCAATGCCGAGCAGAGCAAGATCGTTGCACGACTCTACGAGCTGCGTGAGCGTCTCTCGCAAGTAATGCGCAGCAGTTGGCGATGACGTGCCGCTAGGCACCCACTCCGGCAATGTTGTTGGCAGGGGTTGACGAATGAGGATCGATACGTCCGTCAACGAGAAGAGATGCGAGAGTAGACTTATGTACGCATCCAGTGCTTCCACTGCCCACGCCTTGTTCTGTGGCGAGATCTTCTCCGCTGCACCGCCACCGCTCTGACCACCAATGCGGGTCTTGCTCTTTACAAATTTGCCCTCCGCATGATTCTTGGCCACTCGCCAGAACTTGGGCAGCGAGCCAACAATTGTTTCCGACAACGCTTTGACCAGATCGTGTATCGCACGCCACGACTCGGCTCCTGTGCATCTGTCAAAGCTGGCATCGATCTGGCCGGTGAGTCGCATACTCTTCTGCAAGTCCCTCGCGCGGTCTCGTTCAGAAACACTGCTGGATGGTCGCTGAGCGGATCGTGCGGCCTCGATGCGGGTCACTCCGGCATCGAATGTCTTCCGCATGACACTGCGCAAGTGCTGGTGTTGCGCCTCGAGATAGATCGATACCGGGTCATCGGTCGGATCAAGCTCGAGAAGGATTTCGATCGTCTTTTCCTGCTCTTCAACGCTTCGCCGTGGTTCCCGTAGCTGAGCTGTCAGACGACTTTGCATGTCCTTCATCGTGGCTTCGACTGCATCCCATACTTTGGCGAAGACTCGCTTCTGCTGTACATCGTTTCGAGCACCACCTGCCGATTCTGGCTGCTTCGAACTTCCCACTGCCAGCAATTGACCCGGACGACTATCGAGCAGGTATTTGCCCTTTTTGTAGTCTCGCAGCGCCACGTCGTACCGTCCCATCTCTACTGACTCTGACAGTGATCCTGGCAGGTTGAAGAAGAACTTGGACCTTTCGAAGACGCCGAGTGTGGACCTAAGCTTGATCGTCTTGAGATTGTTTTCGAGCACGGGCATGAAGACCTGATCCGCCTTTGCGCTCGCGTTTGACAGGATAGAATTGAGCGAGGCCACTCCATAGTCCGCCTGCGGCTGCAAAGGTCCCGACTCTGTGTCCCGCATTTCTCTATACACGCCATCTGTTGTTGCTTTGACCGCTACGAAGCGATCGAAATTGTCCTCGACTAGCACCTTTAATGCTTCAGAACGCTGGTCAATGCTGTTCTTGAGATGCTCGATACCATGCGAAAGATCGGCGAAGGTGGCATCGGGGTGAATTGTGGAAAGGAAGACCTTGGCATCAAAGGCTTTAGACGAGAGCGAAGTTTGCGTTTTGACGTCCTTGGGAAGTCCGCGGAAGGTAGCCATGGACGAGCGCAAGCCCAAGGGATCAGGCTCGTCGGCAACTGCCGTGGAGGAAGAAGCGCCCTTATCATCGGCTTCAATCTCGGTGGTGTGCCATTGTGATGGTTCGAGCGAGTCGAGATGGTATGCTTTGAGGAGCTCAGCCTCATCGAATCGCAGGCTCATTCTGACTGCCGACCTTTCCTACCGAGGCTATGGCAGCTTATGAATGCAATTTGGCTCGATAGACCATCCGCTGAAGCTCGTATCACGAGTTGGTCGAAGCCTTTTGCGTGTGATGAGGGTAGATGGCGGAGGTAAGGAGGTCGATAGAGAACAGTAAGGTGCGGAACAGAGCCAAGCTGACATGCAGGTCAGGGTCAAGTGTGAGTGTTGGTCGGTGCGCGACTCAAAATCTCCAACTTGTTAGGGTGCTCAGAGCAACACTTTGACTGCGCTTGCAAAATTCTCAAGAAGTGGAGAGAAGCAGCAAAAGACCCTTCTTTCTCCCGCTTGTGCGACCTTCTCAACTCAGCTTCTTCTCGTACTTCTCTTACCTTACATCTATCACAGCTTCTTCTTTGCCTGCTATACAGCAAAGATGTCAGCGACGGCGGTGAAGCTCGAGTTCGAGCAGTCCACAACGGACGCAATCGAATCATGGCAAAAGTCGGTCCGGGAAAACGCTGTCAACATCATCCAGAAAACGCTACCTCAAAAGATTCTTTCGCTCAACGCTAAACTTGCCGAGGTGAACAGCAACAAAGACCATCTCTTCTCCAAGTCCCACTACTTTGATCCCACCGCTATCGGTATTGATGTCAACGTCCACGCTGCATCCTCCTCATCGTCATCTTCAAGCTCCGCGGAGGACGGACCAAGTAAGAAGCGCAAGACTGGCCCTACTGCTGATGGTGTCAACGGCGACGCATCGACCTCATCTTCTACCGGCGAGAACTCGGCACAAGTCTTCACTGGCATCGTACACACTCCTACCCATCTAGCGAAAGCTTTCGACGAGCTACGCTCCGAATGGGACGAACTCGTCGAGGTCATGGACGCTCTCAAGATGTACATTAACCTGCAAATGCCGCAGATCGAAGACGGTGACACATTCGGCGTGTCTATCCAAGAAGAAGCCCTGAACGAGATCGTGCGAACGCAGGACTCCGCTTACAATCTCATCGCGACTCCGTTCACGTACCACTCGGCTCGTGGAGAGCTCGCAGCAAAGCTGGTCAGGTTTCCCGGGGTGGAGGACTATAAGGAAGCGATCAGGGAGCACGATAGGAAGATGGTATACAGGCTTAAGATGCATTTGACGGACATGAGGAATATGTACGCTGTGGTATTCGATATCATCAAGAAGAACATTGGCAAGATCAGCAAGCCAAAAAGCGGCAATCAGATGGGAAGCTACGGCTAAGTGGACATGTACTACTACAATCATCAATCAATTAACTGAGACCGTTACGCACCCATCGCTGCCCTGTTGATCTGTGGAGTCTCCTTAGGATCGACGTACTTGACATGACCCAGTCCCAATTTGTCACCGAGAACCTTCCACCACGGCACGCCCTCCGGCCTAGCTTCGCCCCCTCGCTTGAGACCCGTGTACGTGAGATCGGCCCACTTGGGGAAGGTAGCCCTCAACATAAAGTTGACTTGCCAGTCGGGTTGCATAGTTGTGATCCTTCCACTTTTCTCATCCTGGTACCAAGATTTACAGCCCGAAGTGAATACACGCTTCTCCATCAACTTGGCGATGAAATGCTGTTCATCTAACTCGGCCTTGAGCTTGACTTGGAAGGTTGGGATCTTGGCACGCTGAACCAGGTCCGAGGCAGGTGTTCCAGGAATGTGCTCGATGGCGGCCTGAGGAGGTTTCGCTGCAGCCAGGACAGGTTTAGCAATCTCCATGAGATAATTGACGACGCACTCAGAGGCGAAGATCAAGCTGGTGTTACCAGTACCGTGATTGGCGGCATTGATTTGGCCCATGTTGGGGAAACCCGAGTTGAGGCTTGAACGGTACGCCAACATGCCGCCCTCACCATACTTTTCCCAATGCTGGTGGAGGGTTCTGTGAGCACCTACGATCTTGAGGGGTGCGCCGGCCTTGGTGGGAAGGAAGCCGTTTGCCATGACGATGACATCAGCCTTGATACGACGTCCGTCAGCTGTGATCACGTGGTGTGGCTCGATTCGAGCGAGTTTTGAACCCTCAACATGAACGTGAGGTTGACGGAGGGTAGGCAGGTAGTCGTCATCGATGATACGGCGCTTACAACCTACCATGAGTTCGTCTTTCTTGGGCAAGAGGAGTGGCCAGTACTCTTTAGGTGCGTTCTTCTTCATGTGTGCCTCGCATTTCCTTCTCCAGTTCCACCTGAACAGGCGGCCAAGGGGGTTTTGCAGAATCATGATAAAGTGTGACTCCAGGACAAGCCAGATCAACAACCTCTGCAACTTCCTTACGAAGATTGACTTCTTGATGAGCCACTTGAAGCCAGGGATATGATCGAAGGGGTTATGAGGGTGAGGGGCAATCCAGTGCTTCGACCGCACAAATTGGGTAAGCGTCTTCGAGTGCTCTGCCAGATATGGCACACATTGAGTGGCACTACATCCGTTTCCTACCAGCACAACGTCCTTGCCGCGAATATCAACGTTGTGGTTCCAAGCAGCAGTATGGAAGATGGCACCAGCGAAGTTTTCGTGGCCCTCGATATCGCAAGGCTTGGGCTGAGACAAACCACCCACAGCAGAGACGAAGAACTTACACACGAAGTGGTGTTTCTTACCTTCCTTCGAATCCGTCCTCCAGTCCTGACTCCAGATATGCCACAGTCCAGTATCATTGTCGTACCTGGCCTCTTCCACCGTGGTTTGGAAGTGAAAATTCTTTTGCAGATCGTGTTCGGCAGCCACTGTAGTGAAGTAATGCTTTAGCTCCTTCTGACGAGGGTAGAAGGATGTCCAGTCACCCGTCGTGGCGAAAGAGAAGGAGTATACAGGTGCTGGGACGTCGCATGCGCAGCCAGGGTACGTATTTTGATCCCAAGTTCCAGATGGGTCCTGTCCCTTATCAAGGATCTTGATATCGTGGATGTTGTGTTTGCGTTTGAGTTGACAGGCCATAGCAATGCCTGAGATGCCTGCACCGACAATGACTACGTCGTGGTACTCTGGAGTGAGCAGAGGCTGCTCGCACGGAGGCAAGCCAGTCGTTGTATCAGCCATGCTTGAATGATAAGTTGATGCGATATAGCTGATGTTGAGATTACAAGATGTCTAGGACGGACGAGGAGGGAAAAACGATGGAAGCAAATTTACTGTATAGACTTGAGCAATGCAGCTCGATGCAGAGGCCGTCATGCGGGGATTTGCATAAGACGGGCCAAGGCAGGGGGCGTTTGTTTGACTATTTGCGGGGGATTCCCGTCAGGTGTCCACCGTCGACAGGTCACCACCGGCCATTTTCACACGCGGCGGTCTCCATCCCCTAAACTGTACTCTGTGCGTCTCGCTTTCTCGCGACCCTGGACAACAAAAGCTCTTGTTGCACCATGCTCAAGGGTGCATTCGAGCAAATCAGTCAATTGAGTTGGTGGCGATTCTTGAGCTTCGACCTGCTACAAGACAAGCGAGCATGCCGATTGGGATCGTTGCCGAGCGAAGTCGCAAATGCACAAACTCTATATTGGCACGCAAGTTCCGGAGCAGCGTCGTGAAAAGCTCCTGAGTTAGGTTCAGAGCAGCCCATGGTATTGTGCAGGCTCGAATCCTCGTCACACTTAGACCATATTGCATTGCAGTCGTTCCTTACAGGCACAAAAGATTCTGCCGTTGCGGCTGTGAGATTGATGTCATTGAGCCGTCCAAGGCACTAGAGCAATCCCAATCGACTTGGCCTTCCTGGCCGTCTTGTGAGTCCCAAGCTTCTTTATTCTTCGAGTTTCAAATTGAGACGATGAGGAGCCAGCTGGAGGTTGGAGAGAACGTTGTTGAGCGGGTTTCGGTCGATGCGATCAATCGCCACGCTCGCTTCCACCCCCTTCCAATGCTTGCTGCGAGTCTTGAGGGTCCCGTTCTTCGAGTTGAGCTTCTTGGGAGCCAGTCGGAGGTCTGAGAGGATGTTGTTGAGGCAGTTGTGATCGATATGATCAACAAGCATATTTGGAAGGATGTTGTTCAAGGCAACATGGTCAATAACCTTACCCGCAGGATTCGGGTCAGTGGTGGAACCCCCCTCCGACGCCAATCACGTGCCAGCTGCCGAGGAGGACCGCAGGTTCGAAGGCTCCGAGAAAGCTGGCACCACCTTGTGCAAAGTAGTGAGGCCTTTACCGCCTTTGTGCACAGCTATGACCGATTTCTTGGTGGGAGTGAGGTAGTACAAATCGAGGAGGTGGCCGTGCTGCTGGGAGACTGTAATGATGTGATTCTTGAAGAAGCTCCTGATCGTGGTGGAGCGGGAGTTGGGCTCAGTAGTGGGCTTGAGAGCGTTGAAAGTGGGAGAGTTCTCGGGAGAAGACATCTCGAAGCCTTGAAAGCGTTGCAGGCTGGAGCTTGTGGGTACCAGTGCGAAAGCTTGGATTGAGTCGGTCATTTGATCCTCACCGAGCCCTTCCTTCGGTCAGTAGCAGCATATGATGACGTCTGCCGTCATGCGACGTCCCTAAGGTGCAGTTCCTAGGCTTGAAGTGACAAACGCACCAGTGGTGAAGTTTGGCTCAACCCAGGTTCCATACCGTATCTCGGTCACGCAGCCCAATTGTCTAGCGTCACGGTGTTACAGACCCTCATCGCTGATGAACGAGGTTCAGCCCAACAGCAATTCCAGGTGCTACGACTTGCCAGATCGCGACTGCATTCCTCTCGAGAACAAGTTTTTGACAGCAACACTTGAAATATCACAGTAGACATGCTCACTAGATCTTTTCGAATTCCATGTGTATTCCTGATGTTATGAAGATGCGAGACTATATACTATGAATGCGTTCTTCTATTGAAGTGTGCAAGAATGCTATGTATGAGGCAGAGTGTCTTACTGCAGAGCAGCGAGCTTGGTGTTGCGGACGATCTCTTCACGCGTAATGTTACTCCTCGTGCACATGCTATGGAAGATACCTTCCCTGTCAAACAGATCCAGTGGGCTGGCGTACTCGGCCAACTCACCCTGATCGAACACAGCAATCCTGTCATACGACAAAATGGTCCTGAGACGATGGGCAATGCAAAGGATGGTACGGTTGGCAAATTCCTCCCTGATCGTCTGCTGGATTTTGGCGTCCGTCTCGAGGTCAACCGACGCAGTGGCCTCGTCGAGCAAGATGATCTTGGAGTTCTTGACCAAGGCTCGGGCGAGCGAAACGAGCGAACGCTGACCAACGGACAAGTTGGCACCTTCCTCCTCGATCACGGTGTCGAGGTTGATTCGCGAGACGTTCCTGCCGGGGGTTGAGTCGCCGGAAACGGCGAGTGCGGCCTTCTCGTCATCGTGAAGTGAAGTGGTCTCGCTGCCAGCTTCAAGTGCGGGCATGACGGGCGTAGCGGCACCGTGGGCGTGCGTATCATCGCCAATGAGATAGGCTCGCTTAAGTGCGTCGTTGAGTCGGGCATCGTCGTACATGCCGAAAGGATCCAAGTTGGTTCGAAGGGTTCCACTGAACAGCAACGGCTCCTGTGGCAGGATGGCCAGCTTGCGACGCAGGTCCTCGAGTCCGATCTGGCCAACGTCAATGCCGTCAATCTCGATCGAACCCTTGTTGAGCTCGACCAATCGCAGCAAGGCAGTGAGCAACGAACTCTTGCCCGCACCCGTGCGTCCAACGATACCGACCTTCTCACCGCTGCCGACCTCGAACGAGATGCCCTTGAGCACCGAAGGAAGACCAGGGCGGTAGCTGAGCCAGATACTTTTGAACGAGATGCGACCCTCTTCCGGCCACGACTCTCGTGTGGGGTTGTCGTCACGCGTCTGTGCCTTCTCCTGCTCAAGCTCCTCGGCGTAGAACAGCAGACGCTCGACCGACGCAGAATCGTTCTCGACTTCGGCGATCTGACGGGTCATCCACGAGAAGGCCTGGGCGACGGTCAACATGTAGGTAAGGGCGATACCGGCATCACCACCAGTGATAGGCGTCGAGCTGGCTGTGGTCAGCAAAGCAACGATGAGCACAAGGAGTGCACCGAGCATGTCGAGTCGAACACCGAGCCATCGCTGGTTGGTGATGCTGAGGTAGTAGGCACGGTTCTCGACGTCCATACGCTTCTGGTTCTCCTTGATGAAGGTGTCAGTCTCGCGATAGGCTCGGATGGTGGCAAGACCGGAGAGAGTCTCAGAGAAGTGCGAGTAGAGGCTCGATCGCAAGATGGCATCCAAACGCTTGACCTCTCGTGCCGAAGAACGGTAGAAGAGAGCGCCGAAGAAGTAGAAGATGAGAACGACAGCGACGGCAATGACGAAGTAGTGCGTGAGAATCGTGATCAGGATGACGGCACCAGCGACCGAGGCGAGGGTGTTGGCAGCCATGCGAACTGCATCAGCCAGCTGATTGTCAACGACATCAACATCCTTAGCGAAACGGTTCATGATACGTCCGATAGGCGTGACATCGAGCCATGCCATAGGTGCATACACAACGCGCTGGATGGCCTCGTGGTGCAGACGCTTGCAGGCGTAGTAACTGAGGAAACCCATGGCGCAGCCCATGATGAAGGTGAAGATGGTCATGACGATACCCAGCATAGCGTAGATGCCCATGTAGAAGCCGAGAGGCTTGTGGAAGTGATCCTTCTGCCACCAAATGAGCCAGTACGAGTTGAGAATGTTGGCAACCTGCATGAGCGTGACGCTCATAATGCAAAGGGGGACCATGTAGGCACCGCGACCGAACTTGAAGTATGACAGGTAGACACGCATCGAGACGGAACCCGTATTTCGTTCCTCGGCCTGCATGAGTGCACCGGCCTTGTCGCCTTTGCCAGAGAGCTTAGAACGATCGACTTTCTTGCCCTTCTTGTCGTCACTCTCAGCCTCTTGAATGCCCTCGGCCTCGTCCTCCTTCTTTTGTTCCTCATCCTTCTCCTGCTCACCACCGAACTCGAGTACGAGGCGCTGGAAAGGTCCGTTGGCAGTGTTGAGCTGATCATAAGTACCCATCTCGACGATGCGGCCGTCTTCGAGAGTGATGATGCGGTCGACGTCCGGAAGGAAGTGAAGAGCGTGTGTAACAAGGAGCACGGTGGCACCCTTGGCACGAAGACCCATGATGGCATTGTAAAAGAGCGCCTTGCCGACGTGAGCATCAACGGCCGAGAGTGGGTCATCGAGACAAACAACATCGGCGTTGTAATAGAGCGCACGGGCAATGTTGACACGCTGCTTCTGACCACCACTGAGGTTGACACCCTTCTCGCCGATCTCGGTCAAATCACCAGCGGGCAGGATGGAAAGATCGGCCTCAAGCTCCGAGACGCGGATGGCTTCCCAGTAGCGCTCCTCGTCCCATGGCTGACCAAAGAGTACGTTGTTGCGAACGGTGGCGTTCTGAATCCAAGCGCTTTGAGAGCAGTAGGCGACGCGCTCGCTGCCCCAGCGCACGGATCCATTGGTCTGACGCATCTCACCGATGCAAGCTTGAAGGAACGACGACTTGCCTGACCCGACGGGGCCAACGATGGCGACGAGTTCGCCCTTGGGGATGGTAAGGTTTATGTGGGTCATGGAGAAGGGCTCCTGTGCCGCTTCTTCCTCGACCTTTTCGACGGGAGTGGCCTCGCCGAGGGTAGGCTCGAGCTGTGCCTCGGTCAGAACAGCCTCACCTTCGCCGTCGATCGCTGCACCTTCCTGTTCGGCCTGGATCTCCTGCAGACGACGCGCATTGTCAGTGTTGGGCTTCTTGGCGGAAACGGGGGTGGGCAGACCAGGCTCGTTAGCAGCAGGCGGAACCACCGACTTTTTCGCGAGCTTCTTGAAGATGCCCTTGCGCGGAGTCGAAGCACCACCGTTGGCAGCCTTGGTAGCTTCGGCCGCCTTGATGGCTTTGGCGCCCCCCTTGGGCTTGGCCTTGGATTCCATGGTCTCATCGGCGGTGACGGTTTCCCAGCGGAACGAAGCATCGCGTACATCGAGGGCATACTTGCTGTCCTCGTCATGCTCAACAGTATCTTCGAGCTGCTCGGCAGTGAAGACGGTGTAGAGACGATCGAAAGCATTCCTGGCGTCGGTAGTCGCCGAGAGCGAGAGAGGCAAGAACATGAGCGGCATGCGCAAGAGCTGGAAGAGGGTGAGCGAAGGGAAGACGAAGGCAGGGTTGAGTTCGTGGCCAGTCAAACTGTAGACGACGAAAGCAAGCACAGCTGCGAGGATGGGCAAACTGAAGGCGATGGCGTTGTTACCGGATCGGAGGATGAGAATTTTGCGAATGCCGTTCAACTCGTTCTTTCTGATCTCGTAGATGCGCTCGAGGAATTTGGCCTCATGCGAGAAGGACTTGACAATGCGCATGCCTCCGAGCACTTCCTGAATGGTCTTTGCTCGTGCATCGGTCCACTTCATTGAAGCTCTTCGGATGGTGAAGAGCGCCTTCATGGCTTGCATTTGTAGAGGCGTAGCGATGACGAAGATGGCAAAGCCGGCAAGTGCCGAAGGCCCAAGCTGGGTGAGAAGGATGACAATGCAGATGATCATCTGAATAGGGGCAGCAAAGACGACCGAGAACCAGGCAGAAGCAAAGTCGATACGACTGCAGTCGGTAGAGATGTGGTTGATGAGCTTGCCACTGGATCGAGCTTTTCCGTTCATCTTCATGGCACGTTCGAAGATGGCAGTGATGAGCGCGGCGCGCGATTCAACACCGCACGACATGGAACGCCAGAAGAACTGATGTGTGCCGAGCGAAGAGATGATTTGCATGAAGAAGAGAGCGAACGAGAGACCGACACCGCGGCCGACATTAGGGCCAGGGACGCCACGGGCGTGGGCAGAGTTGAGTTCCTGAGCATACTTGATGATGGCCTTAAGGACAAGAGGCGAAGTGATGAGGGATGCGTCACCGACGATCTTGAAGGCAAGACCGGACCACAACTTCCATCCAAGCTGGTCATGCATCGCCCAGACGAGAGAAGGCTTCTTGTGTCCGGAAGGGTCCTTGGGTGTCTTTGGTGCTTGGGGCTTGCCACCTTTGGGGGGGCCAGCGGGTGCAGCAGTAGGGGCGGGCTTGGGCGGCGCCCTCCATCGTGCTTCCCTCTGCTTTGTGCTGCCTCCCTTGGGATTGAAGGTCGATCGAACGGCCCAGGATGTGCGGCGCTTCCAGCCTGGCTGGATCTCACCAGAGACGAGCTTTTCATTGTACTCCTTTGCCTCTCGTACACGGCGCTCCCAGTCGCGGTTAAGCTGACCTCCAAGCTGTTTAGCACTGAGGTCATCGGACAAAGCCCACAGGTCGGTGGCTTCCAGAGGTCGCTGGTAGCCGAGCACCATGATGGGTGTCATCCATTGGAAGAAGATGCGGTTGATGAGGCTGGCATTGGCGAGTGGGATGAGTTTGGCATCGTCGAGGCTGTTGGGAGGAGGCAGTGGAGGGTTTTTGGGTCTCCATACTTGGTACCACTTCTCCTTGTGCTTGCCTCCTTCGAAGCTGCGGATGCCTGGGTTGTAGTCGTAGCCGGGCTTCTCGCTATTGGCGGTAGAGAGCTGTGCCGCCTTCTCGCTGGAAGGAGCGGCACTTCCTGAGGATTCGCTGTGGCTTTCATCGTCAGCTTCTGGGATGGCGGCGGACGAGGCGGAGTTGGCTGCGGGCGATGAGGATGGTTGGGTGATATCGATCGACGCGCCCTCGAGACGAGGCGCAGCAGCCGACTGGCTAGCGCTCGTAGAGGGAGCTGACATTGCTGATGATTGCTCGCCGAGGTCGACGGACAGGGATTGTTGAGGTTGGTTTGCTAGCAAAGTCAATGAAACTAGCTTGCTGAAGGCAACAGGTGCGAGAGTTGCCGGTCGGTAGGTCTAGAGATGTAGAGGACGGGCTTACTGATGCATCTTCAAGGGTGCACCTGAAGATCGTAAGAGGCGACGGTGGTCGGATCTGCGGGCGAGGCGCAAGTGACGATAGCACGCAGAAGGCTTGTCTATTTGTAGGGAAGGTAGCGGGCAATGCCACTGCAGAAGGTCGAAGAGGTCAATGGTGTCGATGACCAAAAGCAGATTACTTGGCTGAAGAGGTTGATTTGCGCGATTGACTCAGCCCAGAGAACAGGGAAGACAAGAAGGACGAGTCGTAGAGAAGATGCCAACGGTGGTTCGCTGGGCGGTCGCGGCTATAAGGATTCGACGAGGTGGTAATGGAACCTTGTCAGGGAGGGTAGAGTGGGGAAGAGAGGAAGAAAGAACGAAAGAGCTCAGTCAAGAGGTAAGGGATGAAGGACAGTGGACGTTGGCAAGATGCGAACAAGGAAGAGTGTCTTCCGCGGTAGGCAAGGAGAAAGGCACTCGCAACAAGACACAGGAGAAAGGCACACATGCTCATGACCACGAAACGATGCAGACACCGGTCAAAAGATGGCAGAAGGCAATCCCGCGGAGGAAAGAGAAGAGTAAGACAAAGCAAAAGCGAAAAGCTGAATACGCAACGATCCTCAGAGGCCATTTCGGTTTTGCATTGCCTTGCCTTGTCTTGCGCTGTTCTTTTGTCTTTGTTCTCGTCCGCACACTACCTTTTCCTCTTGCCTTGTCATTTGTCGTCAAACCGTATTAGGTGCTCAGCTCAACAAAGCTACAGCAATGTGTGATAGAAACAAGGAAAGGCTGCGAATGTGATGTCTGCAGGACAAAGCTAAAAATCATCACCGCAACTCTGCTCTTGGACACGCTAAGCGATGGACACGCTTCACTTCCATCCGTGCTTTGCAATTCATGCCTTTCTGACCGACGAGAAGTGCGTCAAGTGACCTTCTCTGCCAAAGACTGTGACTACATTTGAACAAGATACTAAAGCATGTGGCGTCCATCGGCAGCAGTTGTGTGGTCGATCGGAAGGCTGGTTCGGCTGCCTTGTTATTTGTGAGCTGATCAGCTCAGCTTGGTTTGCTGCCTCACCGCCTCGAAACTCAGCGCGGCAACACAAAAAGGTCAGAGAAGTGCGCGACAATTTTTCCTCGATTTCGAGAAATACAAGTCAGCTGCAGCACGGCTAAAGGGTCGAAGCTCACCGCCGGCTGTCACGCCGAGCCAAAATTTCGAGTGTCTTTGAGCGAGAGGAGGAAAAAAAAAAAAAAGGATTGCCGCTGCGGGGTGTGACCGCGTGCTCGTTCTCGGGTGTGCTTTACGGGTGTGCCTGGCGGAAATCGGCGCGGAATTAGAAGTACAAGAGGCCCTTCTCATCACCTCAGAGTCCAACTACGACCCGTACTTGCTTGTCAAACCTACTTTGATATGACGTTGAGCATCCTGTAACGTCCTTGGGCGACAGCTTTGCTGAGCACTTCATTTGGGTGGATCCGGTGTCCGGATGTGCCGATCTAGTGGATGTGCCAGAGCTTGAGCTTCAGCCAAAAGGAACAGCTTTGACCGCCGTCTGGTTCGATTCCCGCATGCAGGCAGACGGTGCAGTTCGCGCTTTTAACGAGGGACGCGTTTAAGTTGTCCGCGGATTCGCACGAACTCACTACTTTCGCCCACATCTCAAAACCCGAGCAGGCTGCCAATCAGTGCAACGCTATTTCCGAGTGCATCTGTGAGTTCACAATGCTGCAAAGAGATTCGCCCCCTTGCCACTGCTCTAGTTTGTCTGCTCCATTGTGCTCAATAGCTCGTCTACTTTGCTGCTGTAGATTGCTGCCGTTGGAACCTTTCGTATCAGTGCCTGTCTTTCAGGGTGGTGCAGATGGGACCGTCGGCTGTACCGATTCGTTGTTCATGCGTGCCGTCCCCATGTGGTCTGATGGTTTCGGATCAGAGTGTTGCGACCTCAAGGAGGTGCCTGACCAATGACTCGAACGGCACGATATCTTCCAAGCCTCATCACCATGACCTTGACTTGCGCGTCCAGATAAGCTCACGATGGGTAGTACTCGGAACTGATAGGAATCGACGAGGATACTAAAATTGATTGTTCTGCGACCTCGTCATCCTGAAATCATGGTCATATGGTCTCGATATCAGATGCAGTCCCCAATCAACCGGCTGACAGCAAGGAAACAGCTTCGTAATTCCCAACGGAAAGTCTTTTGCTCACGAGCCTCATCGAGCATCATCGTGGGCATCACCGTGGGCATGGTCAACGGAAGGCTCTGCTCCGACCTTGTTGCTCGCATGACCGGCTATCAGTGCAATCTCGGACGCTCGACTAGTGCGGCCAAAAAAATGTTCGTTCGTGTAAGATCTATACTTCCTCCAAAATTTGCTTCAAATTGTCGTCAGTCGTGTAAGTCCAAAGGGCGTAACAAATAAGCAAAATTGTGATCGACTTGAGTTACGCGTGGACCCTGTGAGAAAAGAAGGCGGCAGCACAGGGCGTCCGAGCGCAGCGCAGCGCAGCATCAAAACCTCCACTTTCTTCCAGAACTTCGTCCCAAACTCAGCCGCTCACGACACACCCTTCCAACATCATCAAGAGCTTGAATCTGCACCTTATACACCTTCGCTCCCTGCTTCTTCTTGTAACGATCGATACATCGTTGACAGCTCGGAGCTGCGAAACTTTCAGGGCGGAACGCACTTGAGTATCCAGGAACGCTTAGCAGTCTCACTTAGCATCAAGCGCGGATCCACAAACAACTACACTCCCTCCGCTTCTCTTGAATTGCAGCCATGATCGTGCGAGTGCGGTCCAAAGACGGCAACTTTCGCTTCGACCTTCAAGCTACCGATGATGCTGCTAAGCTGATCGAAAAGGTGCTCGAAACCACTCCCAATGCGGATCCAGAGTCCCTCACTTTCTCGAACCAGCCAAGAGGAGGTGAATTCAAGGCCAACACCCTCCCCGGAAGCACGCTCGGCGAGCTCGGTATCGGCCACGGTCATCTTCTCTTCGCAGCCTACACCGAAAGTACTGCTGCCGCTTCTTCATCCGCTGCAGACGCAGCTCCTTCTATTTCAACCGCCAAGTCAACGTCGGCAACCTCAGCATCCGCAGCTGCCACATCATCCTCAGCAGCTCAACAGCCAGCCTCTGCATCTTCTCGACCCAAAAAGGCGTGGGAGCTTGCCAAGGAACACAGCGTGGACACCTACTGGGAGGCTCAGGAGGGCAAAATCACCCGCAAAAAGGACTCGCAATTCTGTCGCCATGGTCCCAAGGGCATGTGCGACTACTGTATGCCGCTCGAGCCCTACGACTCAAAGTACCAGCAGGAGAACAGCATTAAGCATCTGTCCTTCCACGCCTACTTGCGCAAGCAAGACATCGCAACCAACAAGCCCACTCAATCGTTTATCCCACCACTCGAAGAGGTCGACTACACAGTGAAGAAGCCGTGTCCATCAGGAAGCCATCCCCCTTGGCCAGCTGGAATTTGCACAAAGTGCCAGCCATCAGCCATTACTCTGCAACGCCAGCCGTATCGTATGGTCGACCATGTAGAGTTTGCCCATCCTGACCTCATCGAGAACATCCTCACGTTCTGGCGCAGCACCGCAACGCAGCGATTCGGTTTCCTCCTTGGACGCTACGAGGCGTACCCAGACGTGCCTATGGGCATCAAGGCTGTCGTCGAAGCAATTCACGAGCCACCACAAGAGGGCGAACTTGACGGCTTGACGCTCGGCGTACCATGGGAAGAACAGCCTCGCATTGAAAAGCTCGCTAAGCTCTGCGGTCTCGAATTCGTCGGCATGATCTACTCGGACTTGAGCCCCGCTGACCCCACCCACCAGGACCCATCTCTTGCTGGCAAAGTGGTCTGCAAGCGTCACAAGGACAGCTTCTTTTTGTCCGGTATCGAGACGGTGTTTGCCGCTCAACTTCAACTCGGCAACCCCAACCCATCTCGCTTCAGCGCCTCTGGTCGCTTCAACTCCAAGTTTGTCACTTGTATTCTCAGCGGTACCGAGGAAGGTGCCATCGACGTCTCAGCGTATCAGATCAGCGAACAAGGAATGGGTATGGTCCAAGCCGACATGATTGAGGCCAGTGTCAACCCCAACATCATCCGCGTCAAGCCCAGTGAGGGCGAGCGATACGTGCCCGAGGTCTTCTATCGCTACACCAACGAGTACAAGATCGATGTCAAGGAGAGCGCCAAACCCACCTTCCCCGTCGAGTATCTCATCGTCAATGCAACACACGGTTTCCCAAATGCACCCAACCCAACCTTCCTCAGCTCTAAATTCCCCATCGAGAACCGACCTGGGCTGCATGATCAGGATCTGACCGTCGCGCTGACCAGCAT
The DNA here is from genome assembly GCA_001736125.1 of Pseudozyma tsukubaensis. Classification (NCBI taxonomy): domain Eukaryota; kingdom Fungi; phylum Basidiomycota; class Ustilaginomycetes; order Ustilaginales; family Ustilaginaceae; genus Pseudozyma; species Pseudozyma tsukubaensis. Next base: position 765 of record MAIP01000143.1, on the reverse strand, counting down.
CGGCAAGATCGTTGGTCAGAAGGACCTCTATCCCGTCGGCGATGGAGTAGAAAGCACAAAGGGCAAGTCGCGCGCTGACGATGATCAGGTGCGAGAGAAGCTGGTGGGTGCATTGAGCGATTGGCACTTGCTCTCCTTCCTCGACACGAGCGGCTTCCTCGACCAGGACGACATGGCAGCTCTTGCACGCCTCGCCACAACGCACGACTCTGGTGCTGCCCTCGACGCTCTTCTCCACCGTCCAGGATGGCAAACACTTATGGCGCTTGCACGCGAACATGCTCCCCAATCAAGCAGCAGCGACAACAAGGCGGCGGCACCTGCGAAGGACGACTTCACGTACGATGGCGGCATGGACTCAGACGATGATGTCGGATTTGATGATGCCAATGAGGAATTCTATGATGATGGAGAGGGAGACGATGACGACGTGCAAATCTCGCACGTTCGCCGTGCGTCCACCAGGAACAACACCAACGACACTGATGCAGCTACGGCTGCTGCCATTGCGGCAGCGTCAGCGGAAGATGCCCCAGCAGGAGTCAAAGTCTGCTCCCACTGCACTTACCACAATGACTCCAGCGCCTCAGACTGTGAGATCTGCGGGTTGCCCCTCTAGAGACTTTCGTCTCCAGTCGTTCTCCCAGCATGCATGCATCCGCAAATTGAATGCATTCTTCATATCGTCGCCAGATGTCGCTGTGCTTTGTGTGCTGTGCTGTGCTGTGCTGTGCTGTGCTGTGCTGTGCTGTGCTGTGCTGTGCT
>MAIP01000142.1:0-29862 GCA_001736125.1 Pseudozyma tsukubaensis | reverse complement strand
GCGGGCGGGCGAGCTGACCGAGGTAGGTCTTGGTAATGGTGGCCTCATGCCACTGTCGGTAGAAAAAGTTAGAAGCAAGGATCATCACGACGGGGTCTCAAGTGTTTGGGAGATTGGTATGGCCTCGGGCCACCGTTATGTGGAAAAAAGAGGTTCAATCCGAACGAGTGCCAGGGTTGGCAGGGGGAGTATGCTAAGGAACTGCAGGGGATAGACCTCAATGCCGTCGATATAGAGAGCAATTTGCGTCACGACGGCAATGGGCTTAGCACAAGGCGAGGGTGCGAGCCTAATGACACAAACTTTGGCGCCATCGGCATGGGTGAAAGAAGTTTGGCACAAGGCGAAAGAAGTTTGGCACAAGGCGAAAGAAGTTTGGCGCAAGGCGAGAGCAGGCTTTTGCACCGTGTTGTGACGTGCCTCTAGCGCGGCGGTACGGGTATCAGAGAGCGAGCAGCTGCAGCAATTTGTGGGGCGTGAATATACCCCATGCGTAGTGATTAATATGTGCGATGAGTGACTCAACCAAGCTACCGTGTGTGCAGCAATTCACTCCGTTGCTGTCAGTGACATCGCCTGGTGGAAATGGGACTATGCGCCATAGCAACGCCGCTCCGGCCGGTCAGTAAATAAGGCTTTTTATGCGGCGAAACCACTATCACCCCCCGAACTCTATTGCTAAAACTCGGCGTTATGCCCCCTTAGGCGACAAAATGGTACGATGCAAAAGGACAAAGTAAGAATTAAAGTACCCTAAGTCGAAGAAGACGACAAATAAGGGAATGGGACGCACAGGCACAGACTAGGGAAGGTGGCGAGGAAGTATGCTTACAAACCTGAAGGAAGAATATATACAAGGTGAGAAGAGACAGAGCGTTACGTACGTCGATCCCTTGTGCCTGTGATTTCGAACTCTGCGTGTGTTTGGACGGACAGAATCTGGAAGTCGTCATCATCATCCAATATGGGGGGTAGAGTACCTGCCTGTGTGTCGTCCTCCTCGGAATCACTGAGGATGAGATTGACGTCGAAAACATCTCGTGTAGGATCATAACCTTCATCGTCGAGCGGGAAAGGGGTCGCATCCGCCACCGCGACCATTTGATCATGCAGAACCTGAAAGCCTCCTTCTTCCTCCTCCACATCCTCTTCCTGTGTATAAAGATCTCCCCAATCACCAAGCGATTGCTGTTCTGAGCTATCGTCCGAGGTTGATTGAGCACTGCTATCCCCGTCGGAGACCTGCAAGACCAGTGGCCTGCCAGTGGCATCCCCCGATGGTCCAAAGGTAAGAGCACGGCCGCGTAGATCGACAATGCCGGAAGTGTCGGTGCGGAAAATACCTTTGTCTCTGCAGGTTCGAACCAATAATGCCATTCCATCCTCCAGTAGGGCGTGTAGGTCCAGGAGATACTGTTCCTTGGACCGATCCAGGCGGAAGGCTCCTCCTTGTAAGATGGCAGTGAGATCCTGTCTCTCGAGAGCGGGTAGGTGTAGCTGCACGTTACGTCGTTTGTGCGCGGTGATAGGACAATGGAGTAGTACGTGGTCTCTTGTTTGCTCCGCAGCTCCACATTCGCATCTGGCATTCGCAGTCCCTGGAGCCGCTCCTCGGTGACGAGCTACCGGTAGCGTGCCAGATCGAAACTTGAGCAGGAGCCAGCGTAACCGCCAATTGAGGCCGACATATCGAGCCAGATTGGAAGGCGAAGCATGCTCTGAGATGCAACGGAGGCTGTTGGGCTGCTGTACGCGCCAGAGGTGTTCCTCGTGCAGATTCACTGCAGTGCGGATCCAGTTGCTGATGCGCTTGAGACTGTATGTGTCCGAAGTGCGTGGCGTCACTTGAGCAGCGTCGCGAGCAAGGGAGTCCGCCTGATTGTTACCTGGTATGTTGGAGTGGCTAGGAATCCACCAAAAGTGTATCTCCATTCCCGCAGCCTCTAGCCGTGTAGTTTGTCGACTGATGTCCTGTACTACCATGCTAGTTCCTGCCAAAGACCGACAAGCCGACAGCCTCGATGAGCCGAAGGGCCTCTTGACTGTCAGAGAAGATGTCAACTCGCCGCCAATGGAATCCGGTACGGTTCGCCTCGCACATCTTAAGACCCATGGAGATAGCTGCCAACTCCGCGTCCAAAATGTCCTGTTGCTCGCCGTCCAAAGGGGCCTGATCTGTTAATTCTAGCTGAGGCCGATTTGCCTTGAGGACTGCAGCCGCTCCAAGCCTGGGGGGGTGGACCTCCGTGGCTTCAAAGCGGGAGCCGTCCGTGTAGACGCGAGCACCGTATCTGCGGTTGGAGGACCGTGCGTGCCGCTCAGTACCCAAGGCGCGTTCCTCGTCATTGATGTGAACGTTCAGCCGTTTCCATTGCCAGGGAGGATCAACCGTGGCTGGAAGCCGTTCGATGGGGCCAAGGGGCAGAAGTTTCGCCAGCGTGCTGATCGGGCCAAGATGCATGGTGTTGGTCCAGTTGACGGTGGATAGTGAGAACTCCGAAAGACCGGTAGATTCGGTCGCATGAACTTGTCAAGCTGCGTCCGCACTCGAGTGATCCGGGTGAGAGAGGAGGCGAAGGCCGAAATGAAGTGTTTGCCGAATCCATCTCGTGAAGGTGCGTTCCTGACCCAGTTCATGAGCCATACCGATCGCCGAAGGAAAGGACGTGTTTGCAGGCACATCCAACACAAAGGACCAAATAGCTTTCTCAGCACAAGCAATCGCCGTTCGGGTGGTCGGTGGCGGGATGGGGTGGAGGACACAGCCATAGTCCAGCTTCGGAAAAAGGACGCTCTTTGCGAGTTTGAGACGATGTAAGAGAGGAGCAGAGCCTGCGTTCCGCATGGCGAGGCGGAGCATGTGGGCGTCATGTTCCACTTCTGCGCATTTCCTCAGAACGTGTTCCTTGAGAGACAAGTCTGGGCCAATATCCACCCCAAGAATGCGGATCAGCTGAGTAGAGGGTCGTAGCCGCTGGCCGTCGCTCAGGAGTAGGTCGTGGACCGAGTCAGCAGCATCACCATCATGAGAGGCAGAGCCGGTAGATTCCTCGTCATCCGAGTCGGCTGGTACCGGTGCTAGAAGATGAGTGACGGCAAGGTATTGGGGCTTGTCCAATGTAAGGTCTCTTTCCCTGCACCAAGCCAATTCTGCGCCTTGGTACGCACCTGCTCAGCAGTCATTCCGGTGATCAACACGAACAAGTCGTCCATATATGCTCCCGTGACACAAATGCAGCCATCAGTCGTCGGATCGATTCGATTGAGGAAGCTTTCTAAGTATAGGCACCACAGGAGAGGTGAGAGCGGAGAACCCTGAGGTACTCTGCGGCCGCCCGCTGTGGATATGGGAAGAGAGCTGCCGTCCAGACGGATTTTCCCGGCGCTCAAGCCACCCCTGAAGCCAGTCGCCAATCTGGTGGAGACCCAGGTTGCGGAGAGTCGAGAGCAGCCTACCATGATCAATCTCGTTGAAGGCACCGCTGACGTCGATCGTGAGAATCGCCACCTGTCTACCGAGCTGGACGTCCTCCCTTGCTTGTTGTAGCATGGTGGCCAGAGCATGCATAGCAGAGATGCCCGACGTGGCAGTGAACTGATGACGGAAGTAGCCTCGGCGTTTCAGCTCCCAGATGAGACGCTCCTTCATGATACTCTCCATGATCTTGCTGGCCACGCAGAGCAGAGAGATTGGTCGGTATGATTTGGGTGACCGTGGGTCGCGGTCACCGGGTTTGTTGATGACAGCGACGGTAGCCTTCTTCCAGATCGCTGGAAAGTCACCCAGAAGGCATTGGTTGATGACGCGGAGGTAGATGGTGCGAAAGGAGTCACACCGGTCGAAGGACTGCTTGAGCAAGCCTGGGCTGATCTTGTCTGGGCCAGGCGCCTTATCGCTGCTCAGACGAGCCATCGCTGATCGGAGTTCGATCATCGTGATAGAAGGCAGGTGTTGGTCTGTGGAACGGCGGGTAGCCGCCAACTCCTCGCGATCACGATCACCCGTACTTCGGCCGTGACAGATAGGGGCCCCGGTCTCCTCGGCCGAACGGCGGTCCGGGAAGAATTGAGCCGCTAAGATGGAAATCTTCTCTGCCACCGTATTGTATCGTTGGCCGTGCAAGTCCATCAATGTAGGGCAGGAAGACGAGGTGGTGCGCTGCTTGTTTCGTAAGATGGCAACCGCTTCCCAGTCAGAGGCTGTGTTGAGATCTTGTATTGCCGCTGCCAGCGAACGTTCCTTGGCCGTCGCTCTAGCCTGCCTGAAGCGTTTAGTGGCTTGTCGGTACTCGGGATGACTGCAAATGGCATGGGCACGAGAAGTCATATCCGAGTCAAACTGTATGGTGTCGCGAAGCCTGACGTAAGTCCGTTTGCGCTCCGATTCCGCTGCTCTGCATTCCTCCGACCAGAACCAGTGGCCAGGCGAGGCGCTAGCCGTGCCACCGTGATCCTGATGTTGGTTGCGTCGGTGAAGCTGGCGGCATTCCTTGATGGCGGCGTTCAGCGCAAGGGTCACACCTTTCCAGATAGAGTCAGAAGACGTGGCATCCTGGATGACGGACCGTAAATGACGGTGTAGAGTAGTGTCAAAGTGTTCCCATGGCACGTCGCGTGTGCCCAGGAATGAGGTAGACGAGCCATCACCAGAAACCGAATCAGACAGAGTACGAGAAGGGCCAGACTCGGGACCGAACGAAAAGGTGATGGGAAAGTGATCTACCCGCCCAGCCCAGTCCCAGGTGCGGAAGGCCGTTATAGCCTTGTTGGAGAACACCAGATCAATCGTCGTAGCGCCGTTACGACAATGTGTAGCAAGACACGTACCAGCATCCGGAGGAGTGACACATTGTAGGTCCAGCTCGTCGGTCCCTTCTGCGATGGCTTGGCTGAGGGAGGAGTACCTGTCCGCATACTGCACCGTCGCTCGAAGTGAACTCGGCGCCCATAGTCCCACCGGGCAATTGAAGTTTGACGCGAACAAGTTCAAATTTTTGGCAAGAAGAGCGTGCGGAAGGACGCCTTGAGATAGGTTCCGACAATGCAGCGTTTGTGGTTCAGCCGAAGGATCTGCTACCTTGCCGCCGAGTGTTAGAAGGACGCCTGCACGTGGCGGCATCGTTGAGCATTATGGGAGTGGCCATCCATGGCCTTGTTCGGGAAAGTGTGTTGCGGGGTATCTGATATCGCAGGGTCCATGCACAGTTTCCGCCGGGACTTGATCGTGTACCTGAGCCTGCCAATTTTCGGCATGTCTCTGCTGCCCTTGAAGGTAGCCCACGTGCATCCTTCGCCCAGACCATCTCCTCCTCCTCCTCATCATCCTCACATCATCGCAAGATATGCATTATGGATCCAGTCACGTACCTCTCGCAGGTACGCTTTCATCAAAGTATCAAATGTTCGCGTACACAATCTCGAGTGACCTTTGCGCTCGGCGGTGACGGATGGGACAAGGCCACGACACAATATTACGGCCGTGTTGGCAAAGAGGACTCGTCAACAAGAGCTTATCAGCACGAAGGGCCTCTGCTGCTGTACCTGCTCCCATCCGGATGCAGTAGACTGCTCGGTATGATTCTGGAAGGCGCATGTCGAGCGTCGAACGTATCGATCCTAGCCATCGATCGGCCTGGCAGTGGTGGCACGCCCATGTGTCCACTAGAAGATCGCATCGATACGGCAACTAAGCAGACTCTGAGTGTACTCGAAGCCCTGCAGCTAGATCGTCCAGGTCAGCCGCAAATTCAGAGCGTCAGCCACTCAGCGGGCTGGTTCTACGCACTTGCACTACTCGAGGCTGCCCCTCAATACTTTGCAAGACCAGGCACCGCGACCAGATGCGTATTCTCTTCGCCTTTCATACCCACAAATCTCTCTTCCAGTACGGTGCTCTCACTGCTGCCGAAAGGCCTCGTCGCGCTCGGACCAAAGGTGTTGCCGGTGGTGAGCAAAAGCTTGGGCTGGTCAACAGGGATTGGCGAGGACATTATGAGCGTCAGCAAAGGTCTCGTCTCCTGGAAGGATGCAGATCTCGATCCGAACCTTACGCAGGAACAGCAGCGGGTGGAAAGGGAGAAGCTCGAGAAGAAGAATCGCGAAACCCGCGAGCGCAGCCAGCAAAAGTGCCCTGATGCACGCTTTCATCCCCCATACGCATCGCATCTCAAACATGGCCTTGATGCGTGGAAACGACCAGATCTGCGACCAGAAGAAAGGCCTCTGCACCCCAAAACAGGACGTCCACTCAAATCTGGTACTGACATACTATTCGATTACTTCATCGAAGAAGGATCAATCAACGGCGCAACGGAAGACTATCTGTTGTGCTTGGGGAAAGCGCCGAAGCTTGACAACGAAGCATTGGCGCAATTGGTGCTGCGGGGCCTTCAGAAAGCATTTGAAGCATCTTCGTCGATCTCTGGAAAGCCTGTCGAGCTTGTGGTGCTGTGGGGTGACAGCGACTTTATGATCCCGCGCAAAGGAAGGGATTGGTTGGATTCGGTGCTCAAGAGCTCTGAAATGGCGAGCATCGTGAGGTATGAGAAGTGGGTCATGGCAGAAGGTGGACATGATGCTACACTGTTCTCAGAGGATGTGATGATGGACGTTATCAGGTTCTTGGAGGACGAAGAAGTGGATCAAAGGAGTCAGACAAACTTCGCTCCGAATCTCAGCTTCAGTAGCATTGAAGGGTCTCGATAACACCCTTGCACGGGTTGCAACGCCGTCCCTTAAATTCACGGTCCCTGATTTCCGGGCTCGGCAAGCTTTCGTGCAGGAGACATACAGAGTCGAATAGGCGACACGCATGTTGGGATGTCTGTGATCTCGTTGGGTTCGAAGAAAAGAACTCTCTGGGTTCAGCTCAAGGTTCACTTGCCGAGTTCAAGAAAAAGGAGGCGTCCTGTTCAGAAGTTGATCATAGGGAGTCTTGTGAACCGCTGGCAACTGACCTCTATGTAAGTACTGACACCATACTCAGATCCTACTGAGCGTCAAGGCAAGCGGTCTGTCATGATTAGGTATACTTGGCCGGTCCTGACAACCATAGGTGCCTAATCTGTAGTATCGGCGAATGTGTGTATTGCCGGCACATGCGCCACTGTCTTCTTCCTCGGAGATTAAAACGAGCTGGAACGATTCTGTCGTCACTTTTCTGCATGGCACAATTCGCATGTTTTGAGTGGTAACGTTGCGCCTGATATTATTAATAATAATCGAACGCGAGGAAAGGATTTCCTCACACTGGTGCCCCTGCAGATCGAAAGCTCGATGGTGACCCGCGCAGGTCGATATTTCTGAATAATTAGCCGAAAACAGTCAGCTCTCTCCCTCGTCGTTTTCTCATCTGCAAGCAGGCCGAGCACTCGCTGACGTTTAAGAAATGTCCGATGTAAAGAAAAGACAGTATGCTCTCCGCGGATCTCTATTCGATGGTGGTCACTGTTCGACTGCTTTCGCCGAGGAAAAGTTTCACAAAGTTTCAGACACATACTTGCCGCGGATCTCGAGCAATGACCGAACGGCAGAGTACAGACCTACAGTATCAACACACACACGAATCAAGGCAGACAACGAGAGCCCTATTCAGCAGAACTATTTCTGCTCAAACGTTTATGCGTTGCCTTTGTGTATCGATTTCCTTTATCGTAACTGGTCCGTAAGCATGAAATTCTTTTGCTCTGCCTTGTGTCCTTCTGTTGCACAAAGACTTGACCCAGTTGAGATTTCCCTAAGAAGACATTGTACACTCCTTCCCTTTCCCCTTTCGTGTCTCGCTAACGTCTTCTTCAATCACATCCCTACCCTCGATACGTTGTCCAGCACGTTCAAATGGAGGGCCACGGCGAAGCCATGCAGCCAGCACCGGCTATCGACGGTGCTGCTGTCAATGAGCGATACCTTGGCGACTCTCAAGCAGCCACCACCAATGCAGGCTCATCCATTGCAGAACAGCAAGACAGTACCTCCACCAGCTCTAACGACGCATCGCTTGAACCTAACCCTATTCAGCGAACCATCAGCGGCCGTGGGAGCGTTCCTTTTTCGTCCCTTGACCCCAACGGAACATCGGAGCTGACTCGCAGGCTCACCGAGCACTCCCTCCGCGCCCGAACTCGCACTACTGATGGTGGAGAGGCCGCAGTCGGATTTGACCCCTTCGACAAGAATGGCAACTTCGAGCTGGAGCGTTTCTTGCGACATGTGTTGGACCAGGCCGAAGGTGCAGAGCTCAAGTCTCGGCAGATGGGCCTCGTCTGGCAAGGCTTGACAGTGACAGGTCTCGGTACAGGCTATGCTCTTGCTGACACCGTGGGAACGCTACCTCTCAAGCCCTTTGAAGTCATCAAGAACATCAATTCGCTTCTACACCCTCCTGTCAAGACAATCATTGACAACTTTGAAGGCTGTGTCAAGCCCGGAGAGATGCTGCTTGTGCTCGGACGTCCCGGCGCTGGATGCACGTCTTTCCTCAAGACCATCGCTTCCTACAGAGATGGATTCAAGGAGATCAAAGGCACCGTCTTGTACGAAGGCATGGATCACACAGTCATCGACAAGCGTCTGCGAGGAGATGTTGTGTATTCACCCGAGGACGACGTCCACTTCCCCACTCTCACTGTTCATCAGACTCTTTCCTTCGCTGTGGCAGCTCGTGCCCCACAAGCCCGTCGCCGCCTGGATCTCCTCGACAGCCAAGATACAAACACGCGAGAAGGTTACATCAAGACTCTTGTCGAGGTCTTTGCCACTATCCTCGGCCTCAAACACACCTACAACACCAAAGTCGGAAACGACTTTGTTCGCGGTGTTTCGGGAGGTGAACGAAAGCGAGTCTCGGTGGCCGAGACGTTCGCTTCCAGAGCCAAAGTCGCGCTGTTTGACAACAGTTCTCGTGGCCTAGACTCGAGCACAGCTCTCGAGTTTGTTAAAGCTCTTCGAATTTCAACCGACATCACTAACAGCACGACCATGGCTTCCATCTATCAGGCCGGCGAGGGTCTCACTCAACTCTTTGACAAAGTCCTCGTCATCAACGAAGGACGCCAGGTGTACATGGGTCCTATGTCAGAAGCAGCCAACTACTTCAACGAAATGGGCTACGAAGCTCAAGATCGTCAAACGACGGCTGACTTCCTCGTAGCTTGTACCGACGCTCTTGGAAGCAAGGTTCGGGCTGGCTACGAAAAGCGAGCGCCTCGTACCGCTGACGAGATGGCACAGTATTGGCGAAACTCGCCCCAAGGCAGGAAGAACCACGAAGAAGTCGAAGCCTACCTTCACGAACTCAAGACCAACGTTGACGATGCTGCCATCAAGCACTACAAAGAGATCGCTCGTGAGGAGAAGGCCAAACACACAAGAAAGGGCAGTCCATACATCATCAGCTTGCCCATGCAGGTCCGCTTGGCCATCAAGAGGCGAGCACAGATCATTTGGGGTGACATCGCCACGCAATTGGTTATCACACTGGCATCGATTTTCCAGGCCCTGATCACAGGATCCGTATTCTACCAGATGCCCAAGAACACCTCAGGCTTCTTCTCGCGCGGCGGTGTTCTCTTCTTCGCCTTGCTCTACAACTCGTTCACAGCCTTGTCAGAAATCACGGCAGGCTACGCGCAAAGACCGATCGTTATCCGTCATCGTCGCTTCGGTATGGTTCATCCATTTTCGGACGCGATCGCCAACACCTTGATCGATATCCCCATCCGAATCTTTACGCTGATCTTCTTCGACATCCTGATCTACTTCATGACCGGCCTTGCCTACACCGCAGACCAATTTTTCGTCTTTTTTGGAATCACGGCGTTGGTTACTCTCACCATGGTCGCATTCTTCCGCATGCTGGCCGCAATGACCAAGTCCGAGTCGTTGGCGACAATGTTGGGAGGTCTGGCCGTCATTGATCTTGCTCTGTACGCTGGCTACGTAATCCCTAGGCCCTCCATGGTCGTTTGGTGGAAGTGGCTCTCGTATGCCAACCCTGTGGCATACGCTTTCGAGATCCTACTCACGAACGAATTCCGTCGTCTCAACGTCCCTTGTGGAAACCTGATCCCCAATGGTGCCGGCTATGCTAATGTCGCCAATGCCTACAAAGTCTGCCCTGTCGCCTCAGCCGTAGCGGGTCAAGATATCATAAACGGCTCGGACTACCTGGCTGCCTCGTTTCAGTACCACTGGTCGAACAGAGGACGCAACGTCGGTATCATCTTCGCCTTTTGGATCTTCTTCCTTTTTGTGTATCTCGTCGCCTCCGAGTTCCAAGGAGATCCGACAGCAGCTGGTGGTGTCATGGTCTATTCTCGTGACGGCGCTCCCAAAGAAGTACTCAATGCCACCAAGGCTTCTGGCGACGTTGAAGCAGGCGACGCCGCAGCGGGCGGCCCAGCCGAGGGCGACACTCACGAAGAGGAGGGCTCCGATGAGGCCGTCGGCAAGCTCGAATCGTCCACCTCCGTCTTTGCCTGGAAGGATGTCAACTACGACGTGCTGATTAAGGGTAACCCTCGACGACTTCTCAACAACGTCTCCGGATTTGTTGCTCCTGGCAAGATGACGGCACTCATGGGCGAGTCGGGTGCCGGTAAAACCACTCTCCTCAATGTATTGGCTCAGCGAACAGACACCGGAGTGGTTCAGGGTGACTTTACCGTCAACGGTGCACCCCTTCCCAAGTCTTTCCAGTCTGCCACTGGCTACTGTCAGCAACAGGATGTCCACATGGCCACCCAGACCGTTCGCGAGGCCCTTCAATTCTCTGCTCTTCTCCGTCAACCACGTGAAACGCCGAAAGCGGAGAAGCTAGCTTATGTCGAAAACGTCATTGAGATGCTCGAGATGCAAACGTGGGCTGGCGCTTTGGTCGGCGAGGTGGGTATGGGTCTCAACGTCGAGCAGCGCAAGCGTCTCACCATCGCTGTAGAGCTTGCTGCCAAGCCGAAGCTCTTGCTCTTCTTGGACGAGCCCACGTCTGGTCTTGATGCGATGGCTGCATGGAGTATCGTTCGATTCCTGCGAAAGCTGGCCGATGCCGGACAGGCCATCTTGTGCACCATCCACCAGCCTTCCGGAGAGCTTTTCAATCAGTTTGATCGCCTTCTCCTGCTCCAGAAAGGTGGAAAGACGGTGTACTTCGCTGACATTGGCAAGAACTCGCAGAAGCTTGTCGATTACTTTGGCGAGCGTTCAGGTAAGCGTTGCGGCTCAGATGATAACCCTGCCGAATACATCCTGGACGTCATTGGCGCCGGTGCCACTGCTAACACGGACAAAGATTGGCATCAACTCTACCTCGACTCGGAGTTGTACACTGATATGCACAAGACCTTGCGCGAGATCGCCGCTTCGGGAGCTGACCACCAAGTCACTGCTGAGGAGGAGGCTATGGACAACCGAGAATACGCGGAACCCCTGTTAGTGCAGGTCCGTCTTGTTGTAGGACGCGCCTTCACCCACTACTGGCGCGACACTACCTATATCATGTCCAAGCTGGGCCTCAACATCATCGGTGGTCTCTTCATCGGTTCGTCCTTCTGGGGCCAAGGAGCCAAGGACAACACCGCCTCTCTCCAGAACAAGATTTTCGCCATCTTCATGGCTCTGGTTCTTTCAACGTCGCTCTCTCAGCAGCTTCAGCCCGTCTTCATTCAATTCAGGGCTCTTTACGAAGCCCGTGAAAGGCCTTCGAAGATGTACAGCTGGTGGGTGGCAGTTTGGGCGGCTCTGATTGTGGAGGTCCCTTGGAATCTCTTAGGTGGTACCCTATTCTGGGCTTGTTGGTACTGGATGATCAAGTTCCCAGCAGACGGCAAGACGTCGGCTCTCGTCTGGGGATTCTACATGCTCTTCCAGATCTACTATCAGACCTTCGCCGCCGCCATTGCGGCGATGAGTCCCAACCCCATGATCGCCTCGATTCTCTTCTCTACCTTCTTCTCGTTCGTCATCATCTTCTGTGGTGTGGTTCAGCCCCCGCCGCAGATGCCTTACTTCTGGCGCAAGTGGATGTTCCCTCTCTCGCCGTTCACCTGGTTGGTCGAAGGAATGCTCGGTGCTGTGCTCAACGACCGCCCAGTCCGTTGCGCTCAGAATGAATTCAACACAATCACTCCTCCTCCAGGACAGACTTGTGCAGGGTACCTTGGCAACTTTGTCACGACACTCAACGGACCCAACCTTGGCACCGGCTACTACGAGAATGGACCCAACGGTGAATGCAACTACTGCGAGTACCGAGTCGGCAATGACTACCTCAACTCGATCACTCTCAACGCTGCCAACCGCTTCCGCGACATCGGTTTCATCTGTGCCTACATCGTCTTCAACATCTTCCTCTGCTTCGCCCTCTTCTACTTCTTCCGCGTCTTCCGCCTCTCTGACTGGAAGAAGAGCGATAAACAGACCGCAAGCAAACAGCAGCAGGCTACACCTGCAGAGAACAAGACCGCAGGAAATGTCGCTGCCTCCAAGGTAAATCAAGGTGGCGAGAAGGCCACAGAGGCGATCAACGAGACGTCGGCAGGTGCCAAAGGTTCGGGTCAGACGCAGACTCACGAGCCACTGCCTACTTCCAACCTCTTCGGTGGTGCTGGGCAACCCGGCAATCAGGGAGTGAAGTCCGCAACCTAGATTGCTGGCTGCAATCCTTCCTCTTGACAGGATCTCCCAACATCTCTTGCGGATCTCAACGCATTTTGCTTCATCTCTTTAGCCTTCTACAATATAATTTGACCATCGTTTAGCTCACTTTTTACAGACACTCGTTTCCATCTAGACCTTGATCTAACTTGAAACTTCGCTTCACCCTCTCCAAGTCTGATCTGAGCAAGGGAATCCGATTCAGTGCCTCAAGTGTGACAGATTCGGCCCTGAGCGATGAACGATGACACGACCGACTCTTGAGTGCAAATACGTTGGATTGAAACGTGCTGGTTACGAACTTAGACAGGAATGGTGGTGAGTGTGACTCCAGCCCTCTCGATAACCTGCTTCGATAGACGAGCCAATCTGTCCTGCATCTCCTCGTCTTGGCTCTCCTTCGGTCCCTCCTCTGGTACAGCTGGAGGGCAGATAAAGTTGCCTCCCTTAGTTGGCTGAGTTGCGCAGTACATAGCCGACACGCATCCCTGGAAAATATCCTTCTTGATAGGGTTGAGCAGATTCATTCCGTAGCCGAGAATGGGGAAAGGTTCGTGGATCCAAACCTGCGTCTGCCTTGTTTCGACTACGCCTGGATGGCAAGCGTTGAAGATGATGTTGCTGTGACCGCCTTGCTGGGAATACTTGCGGTTAAGGTAGCGGGAGAAGAGCAAGTTGGCGAGCTTGGTACGGTTGTAGAGGCCTTGAGCTCCGACGTCGGATTTGAAGTCTTCCTCCGTGCTGAACGTCGTTTCTTTGGGAGCCTGAGCGGCGAGGTTAGAGCTGAGCGATACCACGCGTGCTTTCGTCTGGTGCTGCTCAGTGGTCTTGTTAAGCAACGGCAAGAGAGCATCAATCAGGACTACGTGACCGAGATGGTTGATCGACATGTGCGAGTCAAGACCATGACGATCCTGCGCATACGACATAATACCCTTCGCAGCGTTGGCAATGAGAATGTCGAGACGTTCGGTCTCGCTTGTGATCTCGCGAGCGACCTGCTGGACGTGCTTCCAGTCGGTCAGATCGCACTGCTTCCATATGATGCGACTGGCGGCATCCTGAGGGAGCTCCTCGTCGTGAGCAAAAGCATTCTTGGCTTGCGAGATGATCTCTTCCGACATGGAGATGAGAAAGATCTTGTCAATGTTGGCTTTAAGAAGAGTGTGGGTGCAGCCGAAGCCGATGCCCTCGGAACCTCCAGTCACCACAGCGACCTTGCCGGATAGATCTCCAACCTGCTCGAGGCTGAAGCGATGCTGCGGGTCGACGAGCTCGTGAGGGTCTCCAGAGAGGGTGGGCGCAACGCCGAGATTCTCAGCAATAGTGTGCTTGAGCGCCTGCATATTGATTCTAGTGCTTAAGGTACGTGATGAACACGAAAGTGATGGAAGGGTGCGTAGAGCTGTTGGGACGTGGTTGATCGATTGACGAGAAGCAGGGATGAGCTGTCGAGTCAATGAGCGGGCGGCAACTCGCATGTCCTGGTGGAATTGACTTGCGAGATGATGGTTGCAGTCGACGAAACATCTTTCTCCCGTCAGAAGCTTGTATATATCTGCGATGCAGGTCTCAGCTTCAGGACCTTCCCATCAAAGGCGAGAGCAGAGAACCTCAAGCAACACCTGTCATCAGGCTGGCCTGAGCTTCACTGCGCAGCACAAGGGTGCAGGCTTAGGAACAAAGATCAGATCTGGACTCATCGGATCAGGTCAGCTGCAGAATACAGTCGGTCATGCAGCTGCGAGTCAGGATCATATAAGTAAGTTGCCTGACAGCAATAACAGCGCTTTGTGTGAGAGCCGAGAAGACTGATGATTCAGGCTATGTGCTGATTCACAAGGGTCCTTGTGCTTGTGTAAAATGACAGCTCGGCGTGGGACACGCTGGTCTCCACTTCTTGTCAGATGAAAAAGCAAAGCCGAAATTCATGCCAAGAAAATCGCTCAAAAATCCCACCACAAGAATGCGGGGTAGCGAAGTCCGCTTTCAGTTTTGAGCACTGACGGCGATGAGGATGAAAATCATGATGACGGCTCATTGCAATTTTCTTCGTTGATGATAGCGAGATCTCGGTGTGATATATGTGAGCAGATGAAGCACTAGGTCTGGCATAGACCGAAGAAGGAGCATGTTCGACGAACGTTCAAACCCTCGCGCTATCAAGACAAACGTGAGAGTGGCCGCTGTGCGAACATGCTCGTTCATCAACTTTCCCCAACCCCTTTCATTTCTGACCGCCTTCAGTTGTTGATCTTCTTGAAGCGGAAGTAGGTAGGGAAGCCAACCACTAGCTGCGTGAGCGTCCACTTGACGGTGGTGACGATGTCAGCACCTCGGTAGAGGGCGTACACGAACATGGCAGAGGCCTCGGCGGCGTGGAGCTTGAAGATGATGTCGGCATACTTGTCCAAGTTGGCAGTGCCGCCAAAGATGTTGGCAAAGTTGGGGTTCTCGCGGCCGAAGAAGTAGGCAGCGATACCCAGACCAGCAATCAAGGCGGGCCTTTGAGGCAGTGAGTATGCGATCTGTTTTGGATGGATCATCAACGGCTCATCAGTAATGCCCAGAGCTCTCCAATGAAGGTACTGACAGCATGTCCAGCCTGCGAAGTGAAGGAGTGACTACTTACGGGACGAGCAGACATGTTCGATATGGATGGATGTGGAAAAGAAGCAAGCACAACGGTGGTGGTAACCTGACCAAAAACATGATTGGAGAGGTGCGTGTTGGATGTCGGCTCCAGCAACTCTCGGTGTTCCGCCTGAAAATCGCACCGAAACAGCCGAACCGTAAAGCTGGGCTTGGTACGAATCCGGTTGAGGAGGTTGATCGCCCCACGTCACACAATGCAACTCCGACTCTTAGCATCTCCCGTATGCAATGCAACTGTAAAGCCTTCCTCCCAAGATCATCACACACATGCACACGTTCGAGTCAGGCACACCTCTTATGTGATATTGCTGAGAAGACGAGTCAGGGTAATAACGGAATGGCGAGATAGAGCGACGATGAGGGTGGGTAACGAGAGAAATTTGAGAACACGATCAAGAGAGAAGAGTCACAGCTCGAGTGGAAGCTAGGCCGAGGCGCCAGAGATGCAAAACAATTCGAGACGCGAAGTCAAGCGCTGGTTGACGAGTAACTCACTTCTGAGCAGGTTGAGCAGCGTCAACTTCGGCTGCTCCAGCAGCGCTGCCAGCAGCAGTGCCACCAGCCTTGCCGCCAGCCTGAGTCTCTGTGCCAGTGGCACTGTAGAAAGCAGCACATTCTTCCAAGTCTTTGTTGAAGCGAGCGGCGAGGATCTTGGCAGCTCTCTGCTCCTCAGCAGGTGCGACTTCGACAAGCTGAGCGCTGAGCTCGTACGTCTTTGTCTTGAAATCGTTGACCGTTTCCTGAGCGGCGCTAAGGAATCCGAGCTTCTTGAACTCGCCCTTGAGGCCGTTGAGGTTCTTGATAGCGCTCTTGACCTTGAGCTCGGTGTTACCAAGCATGGTGAGGAAGGCCTTGGCATCTTCGTTCGTAGGCTTGCCGTCGAGTTCCTTGAGATCAGCACTGGTGGCATCCATCTTGGCGATCACGTCCTGAGCAGCACTGCGGATAGCCATACCGTTGAACTCGTTGAGTTGCTGAACGTGGAGATGCTGGTTGAGGCTGCCCACAGAAGCTTCGATAGCTTTGACATCGGCGGTGAGCTGAGCTACGGTGGCCGCGGAGGCGACCGAGGCGAGGAAGAGGACAAAAGCGGAGGCAGAGGTAGCGAACTTCATCTTGAGTGCGTGTTGGAGATTTAGAAAGGTGAAGACCTTTGAGTGTATGATTTGGAGATGTGCGAGATTGAGCGGGGAGCTGTAGCATGCAGTGTGAGCGATGGCTGGAGAGGCTTGGTTGGCTTGGTGAATGAGGATGGATAATCTTTCCGTCTAAGAACGGAGCGTCTTTATACCTTTGAGAATGCGTCAGAGTCTATACAGTCCTTTCGAGGTGTACAAGCACTTCAGCTTCGTCGCTAGCATGGAAAGCTCTCCTTGCGGCCCTCACGATGAATCGCCTACCACCGCTACGAGCAAGCACCTGACGGTAAGCACCTGCGAGCCTCTGCGTTCTGAAATTCGATGCATTCAGTAGTCCTTGCAGCAAAGCTCTGGTGCGCTCCTCATCAGCATCGACTAGCTTTCCGTGGCGCTATTGGTGCCATCATATCATCTCCCACGGTTGCAGAATCGTCAACAAAAGGGTTCGTGCTCTCGTCAGATCATATGTTGTTGGCTTGCAAGTGAAAAGCGGAGGACTCGGGCTCCCGTTCGATCCACACAGCCCTGTATTGTTCCGAGAACCCGGTAAATGCAAAGATATGTGTCGACCCCGATCGATGTAGAGTGCGGGCGTAGAAGGTCCTGCCGAGCTTATACTTCGTAGTCGAGATTGCCAGATGCGTTCGGCCCTCCTGCAGCTCGTCGGCTAGCCTGGTCTGGCTCGTGGTCGTCAAGCGCTCGGACGTCTGAGGCGCTCAATTGTGAGGCTCAGGACCTCGTCTTCCAGAGATGAAGCCATGGACCTCTCGAAGCTCAGTTCGCGACGATCTACCTGCCCGACATGACACGGCGACAAATGCATACTGCAGTCCATCACGGCGAGCGGTGTGAGAGTCACATGAAACAGATTCGCCTGTTCGCCTTCCGCGCACCTCAAAGCGTGAGGACCTCATCAAAGTTGTCGCTCTCTGCCGACAACTAGCGGCGATCAAGGTCTTTTGGGCGCAAAGACACCGCAATCGGTTTCATGGACGCCTGGCGGCACGGAGCTGCATACCAAATCAGAGCTGCGCTTTGACACCTGAGCCGAGCTATGATAATTCCCGCACGATTCCACTCCTCCATAAGCGGCTGCACTTCCACAAAAATCTTGGACCCCTTGACACAGCACATTTGAACACACACCTCCATCTCAGCCAAGCGGTCCGGCCTTCGTTACGAGCTAAACACACGATGTCGTCATCGTGGTCAGTCTAGACGCTGAATGTATAGATAGACGCTGGATGTATAGATTGCATGGTCGGGTCCCTTTCCCGCTCTACAGTGTGAATCGAAGTTACGCGACTAGTCTCGTGATATCTTCTGACGCCTTTCTGATTGGGAAGGCAGATCAGATGCTCGCAATGGCAACAATTCTCTCGGTCATGATCCTCTTGCCAACCGGGATATCGCGCGCGAAAAGCTCCCAGGCGTGCGGCAAGCCCTTGTACACATTCAAATCGACCTGAACGCCTGCCTTATGAAGGCGGTGAGCGTACTCGATGTCCTCGTCGATGAAGATGTCAAGCTGCCCGACATCGATGTAGGTGTCCGGCAAGCCCGAAAGATCTTTGACTCTGGCGGGCACTGCATACTTGACCAATCCGTTGACTTTGTCGGTTCCCGCTACGCCCTTGCCGAGCACTCCTGACCATCCAGTGACATTTGCATCGTAGGACCAGATAGCGGTTGGCGCAAGTCGCTCGTCCGGCTTGAGGTTGCGATCATCCAGCATGGGGTAGATGAGGATCTGCTTGCGCAGAGGTGGCGAAAACCCAGTGTCACGCGCCTGAAGAGCAACACCAGCAGCAAGTCCACCTCCAGCTGAGTCGCCCATCACACCGATGCGCTTGTTGTCGATGTTGAGAGAAGCAGCGTTGGTCGATAGCCACTGCAGTGCATCGTAGCAGTCATTCACAAGTCCATCGCCGTGATTCTCGGGAGCAAGACGGTAGTCAACAGCGAAGAAGTCAATCCCACTGTGAGCCGCGTAGCCACCAACGATCGCAGCGTCAACATAGTGCTTCGCTGTAGCCGAGACGTAGCCACCACCGTGGATGTATAGAACCGCGGCACCATTGCCCTGTCTCTGCTTGGGTGACACCTGGATGACGTCAAAGCTCGCTCCATCGCGGGTCTTGATCTGGTGAGTGGTGTTGGTCACGTCGAGTTGCGGTGCTTGCTGTGCGATGCTTGCCAGGATTCCTCCGAACGAAGCTCGCTGGCCCTCGATATCGTGGGCTTGGTGTTTCGGTAGTTGGGCGATGGCAGCCAGCGTCGGGCCTGCCACTTGCAAGAACTCCGGGTCAAAAGCGAAGGAGTGAGATTGCGACATCTTGCCTTGATCTGTGTTATGAAGGGTGGGTGTCGTTGCGGGCTTTACTCAAGGTCGGACTAGGTTCGCAGGGAAGCACTTGTATGGCTCGAAGCTGTTGAGGTTCCACCGAAAGGCTTTATACGTTGTCACTCTCGTGACGAAGGCGGAACAACACGAATTGCACACGCTGTAAGTAGCCGCTGGCGGAGAAGATGTGATCCGTGCTCTGTCCGGCAATCTGGGACCATGCAGGAGGTTTCCCCGCAAAAGTGCATGAACATCTGTGTTACCAGCATCTTTTCAAGACTTGGACCCTGCGAAGGTCGTATTTGCGACTTGGACCCTTGCGAATGCGTCTTTTCGCAACTCGGCAAAAACTCGCCTGCATGAGAAGCTTTCCGCTGTTCTTGAGTTGCACACGGCTGTCCATGCCAGGTGGTTTGCAAAATGTGCGTTCTCTTTCCCGCCATTGTCAATGAACAGCGTGGTACTCTCCTTCGAGGTGGCAAAAGTGACGTCGCAAAAGCCTGAAGGCTACTGCAGGCTTGGTACGGCGATCGCTTGCTCTTTCTCTAAGCTCACAACGCGCAACTGAAGCAAATGTGGTTTTGTTATGGCCTTACGTTGCATACCACCTTAGCCCACAGCATTCCGAAGATCACGCTGTGGAGTTGAAGAGTTGCGGAAACACAGTACAATTCTTTCGCATCGAAGGACATGGTATCAGGTGGCAATCAGAACTTGATATCGCGAGACAACAAATGGCTCAGTCGTTATGTTAGTTGCGAGGCGTAGCACCTGGCATGCTTCTGACAGCATTGTCATCCTCATTGCCCTGAGGGAGAGCTCCGTCGGCTTGGTTATCAAATCGACTTTCGACCTTTGGGACGTGAGACAAGGGAAAAAAGGTAGAAGAGGGGGGAGTGAGCTAGCTGGCCATCTTTTGAAACCTCGTTGCAACATACATACCTTGTGGGCAGCCTCCACAAAAAGACTTTGAAGAGTATCTGCACCAGGCCTAGCACGAGTATGCTGGCGGTAATCAGCGTGCTCTGGGCCAGGGATGAGGTGCTCCTTGACGTTCGCAATGACATCCTTGAGCTCGTCATCCGATACGTGGCCGAGTTGCTGGGCGACCTCAATGTTAGTAACTATGTGCTGTAGGGCGCGAAGAGGTGCCACGAGCTTGGCAAAGGATACAAGTATGGCTACATCTCGCTGGATGATATCGACCATTTGGTTGTGGATGTCGCCATGGTCGGAATTGGTGGGACCGGTCATAATGCTGTCCATGCTGTTGGCTGAATTGTTCGCAATGTTGCTGTCCAAAGTGTCATTACGACCGATAGCACTGTCAAAGGTGTCGGAGCAAATATTGGTGCCAGTATCGACGGTGTCGGCGCGAATTGTAGTGGCAGTATCGAAGGTGTTGGCGTGAACCGACGTACCAAGGGTACTCTTGATGGTGTTGGCGCTGAAGATGGGAGCTCCAAGTCGATTCAGACACAAACAGAGCGCGCAATGCCCTCTGCCTGACCTCAGGAAGACATTCGAACAGTAGAGCTAGATAGCTTCAATTCAGGCGATGACCTGTGTAACAGGTTCAAGATGGCAGCGTCGGCTCAAGAATTCGCTCGTGCACGGGGGCAAAAACCTCCATGGCTGCAGAAGGCACTTTCACAGATTGCTTCTTCATGACGATCAAAAGAGGGATCGGATGAGAAGACTGCGGGTGATGCTTCAGACGAAAGTCGATGGTCTAAGATTCTAATGCATTTCATCCAGTTTCGCAAGTCCGAGAGCAGAGCGAGCCATGCTTCCTTTCGTCCCTATTCCGCCCTTTGAACGCTCAGAATCGTCTTTGACCTGCACCAGGCTCAAACACCATGTTCGCAGCTTTGTCCTTCCTGTCGCTATCCAGGCTTGCTTGAGCTGGCGTTGACTCCAACTTTAGTGCGTCCATTGTCTCGGCGACACCGTACTTCTTCCAGCCAAAGTCCTTCGTCAGAGAAGACAGCATCCACACCAGCTCGAGCCTCGTTAGGTCGGCAACAATCTCTCTGGCGTCGTTGGCTTGCTGCAGATGCTTATACAGCGATTGCATCTCCTCAACAGGAAAGCATGCTTTCGAATCCTTGATCTTGTCTGCAGAGAGTGTCGTTGCTTCGTAGTGCTTCTCGACTTCTTGCGCTATGACATCGGAGGTGAAGGACGACTTAGCTTTGGCTTTGGAGACCAAAGCTGCGAGGAAGACGAGATCCGTGTGTTGATGTGCTGTCAAGCCGAGGTCTCGAGGAAGACCGTCAGCCTTTGTCAGGTTACGACCGCTTGCGGAGGCACGTTCTCCAGATCCGCCGTTGGTCGACGGAACGAACCAAAATTGGTGGAACCTCAAGAACTTGCTAGCTACATTCTCTCCTTCCCGTGACGGCTCTTCCTTTTCGTTGCTGCTGCCCTCCACGGCGCCTTTGTTGTTGTTACCAAGGTCAGTGTACCACATTTTGGCGTTGCGAAAGTCGCCTTCTAGCTTGTGTAGGATCGCGTGCAGCCAATCCGAGTACCGACTGCCTCCTTGCGCTTTGCGCACCAAAAAGTGCGCCGAGTAAAGATCGCTCTGTAATCGCAGCACCAGGGGCAAGTGCAATGTCTCGTCACGTCAGCAAAGGTAGCGTACAGCGTGGTATCTAGGGTAGAAGTGTACTCACGTTGATCAAGTGAAGACAAGCTTCGATCGCAGGATGGAACGATGCGTCCGCAATGGCTGCTTGTAAGTCAGCGTGGGTCGGTCGATTGTGCGGTGTCGCTTCTGATGGCAGGCCTGGGATACCTTTCAGCAACCTTGGGAGCCAGTCTGGCGCTGAGTTGTCTTGGCTTGAGACCACCTCTTGCTTGAGGTCCTCCAGCTTCTTTGCCATCTTGTGCGATTTAATGCAGCGATTGAAGGGGCGCGACAAGTTTTGAGTAGTTGGACGGGACGAAGGAAGGCAGTAGCTAGCTCGTTTGGCGACCTTCAGCCAAGCTCGCAGACCGACACGATACACCGATGGCGAAAGACATATCTCGTAATTGTATGGAAGTGCTGTTTAGCCGATGGTGTGGAGGGAATGCTGACTGTGACTTCGACTCGGCTATCTACCGTGTTGCCCCATTGTTCGGAAGCTCGACATCGCAACTCTTCACAAGGGTCAGGATGTTCTTCGTAGTCAGATCGGAAAAGTACTGTATGAGCCTGCAAGCGGTCCTCGAGCTTGAGTGGCCCTGTAATTGATAGACTTGTACGAAATGGACCATGTCATGGTGTAGCGTCGCGAAGCTTCTAGCGCATATGTGACGCCACGTGGTATTTTTTTTGGCAAGCTTCCGGTCAGGTCGCCGACTCATGCAACGCGTTCTTCCTTCTCACCTTCCATCTATCATCTCCCGTTGCTTCACCCATCACCATGTCAAACAATACAGAAAGCAGCACCAACAACTCGGCATCTGCGGCTGACTCGGCCCCGATCAGCACCAGCGCACCTCTTGGCCTTCCTGCGCCCTCCGATGCACCAGCCAACGGCGATGCCAACAACGTGATCAAATTGGACCACCTCGGGCCCATGGTGGTCAACTCCGACGGCACTATTTCGAGGATCGCCAATTGGGAGAACTTGAGCGAGATCGAAAAGGAGCGATCGCTGAGGCTACTTGCCAAGAGGAACAAGGCGAGGATGGATAGCTTGAAGGCTAGTCAGGGAGAGTAGATGGAAGCTGCGTGGAATAGCGCGTGGGTGAACGGATTCTCAAAGAGCAGACTCGTCTGACATGACAGTGAAGCTCAACAATCCGTCAAACAGGCCACACGCAGCAGGACAACCGTGAAAATGATATTATATAGAACAAGAAGCAACATCAGCTAGGACGAAGCCTACTCGATCGCGCCATCCTTCTCAGCAACAACGATGAACATCCTCACCAAGCCACCTTCCTCGCTCCATCCCTTGACCACATTGCTGAAGGCACCGAGTCCTTTGCGCATTGCCAATAATCCTCCTCTCCAAGCTGCACCCTCGGTCGCAAAGCTCTTCAAGAACCTCGCAAAGCCAGGGAATACATCCCCTGTGATATCTCGCATCTTGACTTGCTTCGCTTCAAAGCCGCCTTCTTTGACCAAGATGTCAACGTACCGATCGACGGACCACAAGTTGGCTGGCTTGACCGATGCCAATAGACACGTGAAACTGTGTTTGAAGCGGTGAAGCAACGAAGGCGCTTCACGAGGGTAAGGCGGATTGCCAAGCTGAATCGCAGCAGAGGGTTTAGGTTGTGGTGCAGGGTACGCGGAGAGCAAGTCGACGAACGCTAGCTTACCGCCTGGAGCCAACCTTTTCGATGCGAGCCTGATGAATTCGGCCCTGTCGCTGAAGTGGAAGGCGCAGTCAAGGGCAAAAATCACATCGTACTTTTCTCCGTCGCCATCGCCTCTTCTCAGCCACTCGATCACGTCATCTGCCCACACTTTCACCTCGCTCTCCTCTGCCGTCTTCTCCGATCTTTGGAGGTGACGCTCTAGCTGTTCGGAGGCATATTTCGCTTCGTCAGGCAAGCTCGTCACCGCGTGCAGAACTCTTGGCTTGAACTTTTCGAGCAGAAACAAGGTCGACTGCCCCGCACCGCAGCCTACATCCAGCACCTTTGACCCAGGTTTGAGTCCAGCAGCAGAGTAAAGCTGCTCAGCAAGAGTCTGGCAGGCAAGTGGGAAGTCGAGTTGCGAACGGGAGAGCTGCGGCGTCCAGTAGCCCATGTTCATCCAAGCCGTTGTGGGTGGAGGAGTGTTCAGGGCGAGACAAGAAAGCGTTTGGTAGGGTTCTCGATCGCCCGAGCGCAGGAGGAGGAAGATCAAAAGTCCAGAGATCAGAGCGAGCCACCAAGTCGATGCGTGATGAAGAGCCGGCCTACGGACATGAGCGAGGAGGTTGCGCGATAGTCGATGCGCGGCCAGCGTTACCCGATCGGCCAGAGTATTGTCTTGCGTCTTGGTGGATGTCAGCGCTTCGGCAGTGAATCGATCAAAAGCAACTTTGCCACCCACAATGGTAGCATCGACCTTTGCAGCCCTAAGCATTGCAGGACTGACGTTCTCCTCGTCCAGAATGTTTCGATCGAGCAATGTGAAATCAGCCCTGTAACCGACTTTGATACTGCCTGCGTAGTCTTCCTCGAATTCTGAGAATGCTGCGTCTTGTGTAAAGCCTCTGAGTGCTTCTCGTCGGGTCAGTCTTTCGTGTGGGTACCATCCCTCTTTTCCGTGTGGAGAGTCGCCTTCGGCGTCAAGCCTGGTGATAGCAGAGTAGATGCCGTGGAGAACATCAGGGAGCTCCACTGGGAAGTCGGATCCAAGAGCCAGACTAGCGTTCGCATCGAGGAGCGATTTCCATGAATACGCTCCAAGGGATGCTCGCTCGCGGCCGATACGCTTCTCAACGTAGCCCATATCCGAAGTGCAGTGCGTGGGTTGCATCGACGCAATCACCCTCAAGTCCGCGAACCGACCCAAATCAGATGGCCTGATCAGCTGTGCATGCTCAATTCTCGGTCTGAGCGAGCTTGGCTTGACATCAGGATGCGAGCGCAAGTACGCTTCGTAGGCGTCGAGCGTCAACGTGTTGGCTCGATCGCCAATAGCGTGCGTGCACACCTGCCATCCTCGCTCTAGCCAGTACTCTATCAACGACGGTAGCTCTTGCTCAGGGATTAACAGCAGACCTCGCTCGCCAGACTTGTCCGAATAGTCCTCCCACATGGCAGATCCCCACGAACCCAGCGCGCCATCGTTGAAAAGCTTGACCGCGCGCAATGTGAACATCTGGTCTTCTCTGCCGCCAGCAGCAGGTCTCACTTGCTCGATCCGATCCGCACAACGTCTTTCCCCTGGTGGACACGCCAGCATGGAATAGATGCGGAACCGAAGCTGACCTTCCGCATCCATCTCCTTGTAGAATTCTGCCGCTTTTCGATCGGTAGCGGCATCGCCAACTGCAGTGATGCCGACGCGAAGAAGGCCTTCGGTGGCGGCGTCGAGGAAAATTTTGCGCTTAGCGTCCGTCCATTCTGGTACGACTTGGTAGGCAAAGTTCATGGCGTTATCGATGAGGATACCGGTTGGCTGTCCACTGTCGTCACGGATGACGAGGCCACCCTCCACTTTGTGATCATCCTTTGGAGAGGCGGGGAAGCCCTTTGCTCCATGGACGGTCATGTTAAGTCCGACTTCGCTGAGCCACACCGCATGCACGTCGACGCGGCGTAGCATGATGGGAAAGCGTCGGAGAAGCGTGGATCTGGAGAGATCGGCAGCAGTGGGGAAGACCGCAGGAGACCACTTGGTCTGATCCCAGCCAATGCCTTCGACCCACGGCAAATCCGTACTGGTGTCAGCAGCCGAGTCGTCCGCGAGAGCGAAAGCCATCAAATGAGGTCGTGAGCGCACGTAGTCTTCCAGCCGCGAAATCACTTCATCGACTGAAGTAGATCCAACAAGGTTCGCAACGGTGCGAGACCAGCCATAATCGAGAATGTGCCCATGGGCATCGTGAAAGCCAGGAAAGAGCGTTTGACCTGGTCGTAGTCTCCTGATGTCGCAGTGTTTCTTCTTGCCAAGAGCGCCATGCTTGTTGCCGCTGTGCTTGTTGAGGCGCACCGCTTTGTTGCTACGTGGCCCACGCCTCTTTTTGCCATGCGGCGGAGGATGAGGATGAGAGTGGCCGCAGAAGCGGTTCAGCACTTCGTCCTCAGTTCCGACATGCTTGATGACCGAGCCTTCGACAGCTACGCATTGGGTAAATCCTTCGTCGTCGGCAAAGCTTTGTTCGTCTCCTGTGTAGATCGATCCTATTTGAGAATTCGAAGAGGCGACGTGGAGTGGTCCATGTGAAGGTGCCGAGCAGATTACGTATCGCTCGGGTAAATGTTCGAATTGAGACCTCTTTCCTTTCAGATGATGCTTGCCGGACGATAGCGACCATACACTGACGACGAGCAAAGCGGCTGCGACTGTGAGGAAGATCTTTCGTACAACGTGGCTCGACCGCTTGCCAGAGGATCTAATGGGTTGCAGCACCTGTTGACGGTCGGCAGCCCTTGCAGCAGCTACGTCGCCTGCTTTTGGTGACATCTTGAGGCGACGCCTAGCCTTGGATGACGATGGGTTCGCTTTCGTGTCGGCAAGAACAGTTGCAAAAGTCGGTATACGATGGTGTTGGTCTCGTCAAGGTGTCAATCTTCCGCATCGGCGAAAAGGCCGGCTATCTAAATTTCAGGTTTGAATATGTTAGACTTGTGTCTACTAGCATGGAAAAGTGGAGGTGATCGAAAACGCGTAACGAAGACAACGACGTTCAGACCAACACCTTCTCAACAACAGTGTACATCCTTCTGGTTTGACACCACACCACCTCATATACCACCTACGCTGTTTATAATACTCGTAGAGATTCGCGCAAGCTATATCTGCCATCCACACTAGTGACATTGGCATCAGATCCCATTTGCACCTAAAGCCGCTTAGCCTTCTCGCCTCCATTGGTACGGTGCTCAGCTCTCCAGACAAGATGGCGTCCTCAACAGGAATGGACGTGGACAACGTCGACGAGTCGTACCTCGAGCATGCCGCTGCTTCGTCATCGACTCCCGCTTCGCTGAGGACTTTCTACCCCAAATTTCGACAATTGCACGACCGCAAGTTGTGGTATCAGCTCACATTGACTATCGAGGATTTCCTCAACCACCCCGACTCGCAAACGCCACCTATCCAGATCGAGCTATACGACAAGTTCGTAAGCCGCTTCTCATCCAAGATCAACCAGCTTCAACTCGCCGCTATTGGTGTCAAAGTTGCTCGACAGTACCCTGACCCGGCAAAGGCGCTCGAATTCCTGGAACAGCTCGCAACGAAGGTGGACTCGCCCGAATCACAAGATGCGTACGTTTACGCCCTCATGGAAGCTGCGCACTTCAAGCTGCTGCTAGGGGATGCCGATGGAACAAAAGCGGCTATGGACAAGTGTGGGAAGATCTTGGACGGATTCGATGCGGTGGAAACAGCTGTGCACGCCAGCTTTTACCGTGTCAGTGGAGACTTTTACAAAGCCAAAGCAGAGTATGCCAACTACTACAAGAACTCGTTGCTCTACCTTGCCTGCGTTAACGTCGATACCGATCTGACGGATGCTGCCAGGGTGCAACGGGCCCACGATTTGAGCATCTCGGCGTTGCTCGGTGATACGATCTACAACTTTGGTGAACTTTTGCTCCACCCAATCCTGGCATCGCTTGGAAAGAGTAAGGAACACTCTTGGCTCTCCGACCTCCTCTTCGCCTTCAACGCCGGAGATATCGGCCGTTTCGAAGCGCTCGCACCTCACCTTCCTAAAGAGCCGATCTTGGCCGAGAACTTGCCCTTTTTGCGACAAAAGATTTGCCTGATGGCCTTGATCGAAAGCGTCTTCAAGCGTGCAGCCGATGACCGCACCATCGCATTTTCGACAATCGCTGCAGAGACCAAATTGCCAGTCGACGAAGTGGAGCATCTGGTGATGAAGGCATTGAGCCTCAAATTGATCCGTGGTACGCTGGATCAGGTGGAGCAATTGGCAAGGATTACCTGGGTCCAACCGAGGGTGTTGGATCACCGACAGATTCAGGCGCTGCAAACAAGGCTCAACAACTGGTGTACAAAGGTCGAAGAGGTTTCGGAGTACGTCAAGAACCAGACTCCTGAACTCTTTACGGCTGCATAAGAATAGTGATTTCCTTTGTTGTCCAGTCACCGTTGCGAGTCCCATCGCATAGTTTGCGATACCAACCAATCGACGTAGTTCACACTGTCTATGGGTTTCGTTGTGCGTGTGAGGCAATGAGCGAGACTTGACCATTGAGAAACGTGAGAGACGGATAAAAAGTACAAAGGGAGAACTAACATGCAAGCAAATGACAGTACGATAGGATCGGGACAAAGGGAACGGAGTATGAGTGAACGAAGCTGTCGACAAGTGAAGTTGCGAAAAGCGCTGTTGAACGAAAGGCAAGGGCTAGAGAACAACACACTTGCACGAACCAGCGTCGTTGTGTAATGCCTCTTTGGTCTTGCTTTGCGAGATAGCGCCTCCTGTGCTGGCTCCTGTGTTTCGCACCAACATAGCAGCGCGTGTTGCGGCCTCAAAGACAGCATCTACACCTTGATTCTTGAGCGAAGAGCATTCGTGATACGACCTAGCACCGATCTGTGCTGCCACCTGTTTCGCTTGTTGCCTCTCGACATAGTGTCCCTCTACGGGTTTGCCTTTTGCGATGGCATCCTCTCGCAAATCCTTCTTGCATCCGACGAGCAACACAGGTACAGAGGGTCCGCATATTTGCCTTACTTCCTCCATCCATTTGACCTGCACATTCTCCAGCGAGTCCGGTGTGTCGATCGCAAACGCGATCAAGATGACATGCGCTTGCGAGTAGGATAGCGGTCGTAGACGTTCGTACTCTTCTTGACCTGCAGTATCCCAAAGTGCGAGCTGGACAGGTTTGCCATCGAGACGGATTTCAGCGACGTAGTTTTCAAAGATGGTTGGCTCGTATTCTTGTGGGAACTCGCCGATGGCAAAGACGCAGAGCAGTGAGGTTTTACCGCATGCACCGTCACCTACGATGACGAGCTTGCGGCGGATTGGTGCCGGGGCCATGCTGGGCTATGTCTGTAGTATGTGTATGGAGTGGGTATATGGAGCAAGAAGCTCAGTTCGCTGGGTATAGGTTGATATGGGATGTCGCCTTCTTGGATTGACGGTTGACGTAGAAGCTCTAGTGCTGAACGGAATGGCCGTGATCTCGACTCGACTCGGCGCGGATGCGATTGCGATTGCGATTGTTCGTTCCGCAATAGAAAGGCTCAGGATTTGGATCTTAGATGATGCTAGGATAGTTTCGAAGGCGCCTGTGAGGCTGTGTATGATCTGAGGGTGCTTGTTGGTCGGATGATGGACAATGCCAGAAGGAGGGTGGTGATGATGGAAAAGTAGGGTGTTGAAGGTGGAAAGGGTCAAAAGCAGGGTTTGCAAGAAGATGTGTGGGTTGCAACGCCCTTTTTTGGGGTTGGAATCACTCAATCAATCAAAGCTGCTCCTTTTTGGCGCTCACCGCACAGTCTCCACTTGCATTTGAGCGAAATGAGACAAAGAGACAGGCGTCGAGCCAAAACCGGCAGCGCGCATGTCAAGCAACTTCGCACTCTCGGCAACTGACCATCCCGATCTTGAAGCATTCATCGGCGTCGGCTCTTTGCTTCTGTCACACACATGCTCACACTTTTCTAGAAGAGCACAAAGCCTTCTCTGTCTGGTCATGGATTACCGCTGCCTGGTTGTGATCGTGACTCTGTGATTGCAAAGGCACTCAAGGTTATTGTCGCGGTGGGCTGTGCGATGACCCTCTCTAGCCTCTGGAAATCACACGAAACCTTTGCTCTAGCAATTCCGATTCGGGAGGTGGTCGTTCCGCACGCTCGAACGTGAACGTGAATACGAATGCGAATGTGAATGTGATTGTTGCAAAGGCGCTTGCTTAGATGGCATGGCATCGTCCTATGTTATGCTTCAGTGCAAGCTAAGCATGCGCATGCGCACCTCTCGGACACACTCCCGGAAGATGATCGCAGCCACGATGCCACGATCGACACTTACACACCATAAGCCCACTACTGACATTCTTGACACGCCGTCGATCTTTTGCTTGGCTTTGACTCTCCTTGCCATGGTCTCAGAACAGGGCGGCTAGCTTGCGCTTGTTCTGAGTCCGAAACCTACTCCATATATTGACGCTTTGAGCTGAGAACGAGCTCTCCTTGTTGCCGAGATCAGCTTGATGTCTTGGCTCGTATTGTCAAGAGATGGCTCCGCTCATCGAGCTGTTGCAGCAGCACGCACGGCTCTCTCTTCCTTGTTTCTTCGCTGCAACCCTAGTTCGTCACTGCACAGCCCTTTGACGCGTGCCCCGCTGCAGCAGGCCATGCGCCCTCAATCCGGCGCTGTCTTTCTCTCTCTCTCTCTCTCTCTCTCTCTCTCTCTCTCTCTCTCTCTC
>MAIP01000141.1:0-31510 GCA_001736125.1 Pseudozyma tsukubaensis | reverse complement strand
CTTGCTTTCTTTTTCGGTCGGTCGGCGAGTGAACGTGTCTGTGGCTTTTGATCCTTTTTGGACGGTTTACATTCCTTTTCTGCACAGGGTCAATTCTCGTTTTGAAAGCTGAACCACAGGAACGGATTCTTCTTAGAGTGAACAAAACAGAATGGAGCGGACTCATAGGGATTAGAGAAAGGAAAAAGAACACCATTGCGGAGTTGTCGAGCGAGAAAGGCTAGCCCTTAGTCTTCTGAGAGCGGGGTAAAATGGCAGTGACCGGGGCTTAGCGCACCTCGGCAACAGAAGGAGGCATCATAGAGGAACGAGGAATGGATACAAGACGGTCATTATTTCGTAGTCTTGTGTTCAATCGGTGACACAGAGACATCTCGAGAGGTCACCGAGCAGACTGCGGTCACAGAGTGGCCGGTTAAGGGATGTCAGCGGACTTTCCCCGCTTGTGCACAGTCACGGTCACAGTCGACTGATTCACCGAAATCGGAGGCGAATGAAAAATAACATTAAAGTCAAGAATGCATAGACGTGTGGGGAGAGAGCTGAGGGACTGTGCCTGGGGAACAAGACCGCACTGACCAGGTTGATGCACGATCTTCATTCTTGTCACTGAGCGTGGCTTTTTGCAATTGCTCAAAGAAATGCTTCGTCGGAGTGCTTGGCCGATGGGCCGAGACAGCTTTTCTCGAGTCTCTTGTGTCACACAGTCTGGGGTCGTGGCTGGCGAGAAAGCTGGGAGAAACGAGATCTTGGCATCTCGCATCGCTTCTCTGACACACAGACAACGCAACCGCTGCTGCTGCTTGGCCGCCGAATAATGTGGAGTCGAGAGATTCTGTTGGGCCTCGATCGCTTCCACTGCCGCTTCGCCTGTGCTACTGTGCTCCAACCACTAGCTTGCCTTTGTGTCCGACGCCCGACTTGGCCGCCGCAAAGCCACCTTGGCCCGCTTCAACGTGTGACCAGCACCTATAAAGACGCTACACTTTCATGCAACCTGTCACTATTGTCCCTTCTCCAACCACATCACCTTGTCTTCAATCCATACCCAAACACGACAAGATGGCTGAAGCTGACGTTCCCGAGGTCAAGACCTACGATATTCCCTCCCGCCTTTTGGGCAATGACGGGCGTCCTGCTCCTCACGTCAATGCCGAAAAGTACGCAGCTGACTACCCAAAGTCGATCGACAACACCGACGAGTTCTTTGGCAAGATTGCCAACGAGATCATTGACTGGGATGTTCCTTTCAAGACCGTCCGCTCCGGTGGATTCGAGAACGGCGATGTAGCGTGGTTCAACGAGGGTCGTCTTAACGCTGCTTACAACTGTGTCGACCGATGGGCTTACAAGCACCCTGACCGCGTTGCTATCATCTACGAGGCTGACGAGCCAGGTCAGCACCAGGAGATCACCTACTCGCAGCTCCTCGTCCAGGTCTCGCAGGCCGCCAACATGCTCAAGTCGCTCGGCGTCAAGAAGGGGGACACTGTCATTGTCTACCTTCCCATGATTCCCGAGGCTGCTGTTGCATTGCTTGCTTGTGCCCGTATCGGTGCCATCCACTCGGTCGTTTTCGCTGGTTTCTCCGCTGACTCGCTCCGTGACCGTACCAACGACTGCGGTGCTCGTGTTGTCATTACTACCGACGAGGGCAAGCGAGGTGGTCGTAACATTGCCACCAAGAGCATCGTTGATGCCGCCCTCAAGGAGTGCGAAAAGGTTGAGCATGTCGTTGTTGTCAAGCGCACCGGTGGCCAGGTCAGCTTTGACGAGAAGCGCGACATTTGGTGGCACGAGGCTTGCTCGCGCGAGCGTGCTTACTGCCCTCCCGAGTCGATGAGCTCCGAGGACCCTCTTTTCATCCTCTACACTTCCGGTTCCACCGGTAAGCCCAAGGGTGTCGTTCACGCCACCGCTGGTTACTTGCTCGGTACCGCATTGACCTTGCGCCACGTCTTTGACGTTCACCCGGACAGCGGGGACCGCTTCGCCTGCATGGCCGACGTCGGTTGGATCACTGGTCATTCGTACATCGTCTACGGTCCTTTGATGAACGGTGTTTCCACTCTCATCTTTGAGTCGACTCCCGTCTACCCTTCGCCCTCGCGATACTGGGAGATTGTCGACACACACAAGTTGACTCAGTTCTACACCGCACCTACTTCCATTCGTTTGCTCCGCCGATTGGGTGACGAGCACGTTAAGAAGCACGATCTCTCGTCGCTCCGCGTTATCGGCTCGGTCGGTGAGCCCATCAACCCTGAAGCGTGGCACTGGTACAACGACAACGTGGGTCGGAAGGAGTGCGCCATTGTCGACACATACTGGATGACCGAGTCCGGATCCATCATGATCACTCCTCTTCCCGGTGCCACCAAGACCAAGCCTGGTTCGGCTACCTTCCCCTTCTGGGGTATCAAGCCTGTTCTCCTTGACCCTACATCGGGTACCGTTCTCGAGGGCAACAACGTTGAAGGTGTTCTCGCCATCGCTCAACCATGGCCTTCGGTCGCTCGTACCATCTTTGGTGACCATCAGCGATTCCTCGACACCTACATGCGTGCCTACAAGGGCTACTTCTTCACCGGTGACGGTGCTGCCCGTGACAAGGACGGCTACATTTGGATCAAGGGCCGTGTTGACGATGTCATCAACGTCTCTGGCCACCGTCTCTCTACCGCCGAAATCGAGTCTGCTCTCATTCAGCACCCTGGTGTCGCCGAAACCGCCGTCGTCGGTATCCCCGACGAAGTCACCGGCCAAACCATCGCTGCCTACGTCACGCTCAAACCCGAGTTCTCCTACGACTCGGACGACGCTCTTACCAAAGAACTCGTCATTCAAGTCAGGAGGAACATTGGCCCCTTCGCTGCTCCTAAGAAGATCATCATTGTTAGCGACTTGCCCAAGACTCGTAGTGGAAAGATCATGCGTAGGTTGTTGAGGAAGGTGGCTTCTCACGACACGGACAACTTGGGTGATCTTTCGAGCTTGGCTGATCCAAGCGTGATTGATCACATCAAGGAGAAGACGAACGCCTTTGACAAGAAGTAGACGGGGTCCAAAGAGGGCGCAATATAAGAAGAAAAGAAGCTCAACTTGTTCCTTGTTCAACGATCCAGGATCCTATGATATGATAGTAATATATGATTTATCGTTCCTTTTTAGTTTCGAGCTGGGATTTGGGTGTGACGACAGTGAGTTTGAACATATCGACCGTTGCAAGAAGCGTGAGAAGGTGCAGCCAAGAGCGTGGACAAAACGGCAATATGAATTACGGTTTCAACGCAGGCAAACGTTGCGGGGGCAGAGTGCGCACGGGGCAACTTTAATGCCAAAATCGTGTGCTTCTTCTTCTCCGCGGCTAGCCGTTCCCCACGCTCATACTGTAGTACCCGGAAATAAGGCTCGTCCCCCAAATTCATATAACATCGTACGCTTCCCCAGCTGTCCTTCCCTCCTCTCATACTCTTCTTTGCATCGTGATGTCTCGCCGCCTTGCATCACTAGCTCGACATCTTCCTTCAATCCCCTCGTTCTCCATTTCTTCTGGTACCTCTGCCTTTGCAACGCTTCGCAACATGTCTACGGTCCCCGCTCTCCAAATCGCTTCGCAAGGAGGCCCCGAAGTGGTGGTTGTAAAACCCGTACCCGCACCCACTTTGCCCGGCTCGAAACACGTCATCATCTCCAACGAGTACTGTGGAGTCAACATGATCGACACCTACCACTACGGTGGGTTGTATCCTTTGCAAACACCGATCATTATTGGTCAGGAATCTGCTGGAACGATCCTTTCCGTTGATGAAGACGTTGAAGGTCTCAAAGTGGGCGACAAAGTGGTTCAGTACGGAGGGGGAAGTTATACGGCACAACAACTGCTTCCTGCCGAACGAGTTGTTAAGCTTCCTAGTGGAATCGATACCAAGACTGCCGCAGCATCGTATCTGCAAGGCTTGACCGCTTTGACGCTGCTCAAAGAAGCAGCTCCTGTTAAGAAGGGCGATTGGATCCTCGTCACAGCAGCCGCTGGCGGAGTAGGCCTGTTGCTCTGTCAAATGGGTAAAGCTTTCGGAGCACACGTTATCGCTGTCACCTCGACCGACGAAAAATGTCAACTCGCCCTCGAAAACGGTGCGTCCCACGCCCTGACTTACGACCTCGCCAACCCCTCTTCCTACATTTCCAAGATTAAAGATATCACCTCGGGCCACGGAGTAGACGCTATTCTGGATGGCGTAGGAAAAGACACTTGGGAGAGCAACTTTGAAATCGCCGCACGAAAAGCCACAATCGCCACCTTCGGTAACGCCTCCGGTGCTGTCCCCGCATTCGCACCGCTCAAACTCGCAGCGAAGAATTTGAAGATTTGCAGACCGACCTTGTTCAATTACGTAACGACAAGGGAGGAACGCGAAAGGTATAGCGCGGAGCTGTTTGAGCTGGTGGAGAGCGGAAAGGTGAACATTAGGCTGCATGAGGAGTACGAATTTACTACAGAAGGCATGAGAAAGGCGTTCGCTGATTTGAAGAGCAGGAAGACGACCGGGAAGCTCGTTGTCAAGGTGTAAGGGCACGTAGCATACAAGGCGATGCGACTAGCTCGCGAATTAAGAGGGTAGAGGAAGAGATGCGAGTAAGCTGATATATTGACGAAATGAAAGTCATAAACACAGATAGACGAACTGGTAGTGAGGGGGCTTATGTGCGATGCGAACGAGATTTAGAACGAGAACGGGAAATGAGTGTGCGAAAATGAGCGTATTTGACAAGTGCAGGGATCAACCCTACCCTACGATAAGCGGCAACAACCACAGTTGTAGTCCCAAAGATTTTGTGACAGCGGTTTAGTTGGCTTTGAAAGGCGAACCGCTCCTCAGCCCACTCCCTTCCCCACCGCTGCTGTTCGCGCTGTTCAAAACGGGTCGTTGCGGACTAGCACTGCGAGGGGATCTCCAACTGCCCATACCTCCACCTTCTTTGGTCGATCCTAAAGTTGGTGTCGTCTGCTGCTGCTGTTGCTGTTGGAAAGGATTCCTCGTAGATCGACCAAGGCTTCCTTTTGCGTTTGTCAAGCTGGGCGAGCTGTTAGGTGGCGTATTGACACCGATTCCCAATCCTAACGATTGGCCTAGCGTACCCGGCGATCGAGCAAGGAGAGGGTTCGAACGAGGTTGGCCGGCTAGCCTTCCAAACGGCATTGCGTTGTCGGCGTTGGGGCTGCTCGCCATGTGCGTGGCAAAGACGGGCGATCGAGGAGGTTGACCACGGAAACTCTTTCCATTGGGCGAAGTGGGGCTCATGAGCATCGATGAAGGTGACGAAGCCGCTGCTGCAGCCGCTGCAGATGCAAGTTTGGCCCCGTTGGCATCGGGCAATCCCGCTGCCGCAAAGGTACCGACCGTCGGCGTCCTGACCATAGGCTGGGAAGGGTTCGAAACGCTATATAGCCCCTCTTGCTTCTCTTCATCCGGTTTGGCCTCGTGCGAACTGAATTCAAGCAAGATCCCCGGCTCAGCCTCCAACTCGAGCAGTGCCATGAGCTTCTTGCCGATCCGATTGACAGACTCGAGATCCGACTTGTCCCTCACCCACAGAGCAATCCTATCACCTCTTGGCTTGACACTGCAAACAGCACCACACGTCTCATCCTTCTCATCCATCTCTTCCCCAATCAGTCCCAATACGAGCCAGAGCCAAGTGCGATCCACAAGAGCCGGATTTCGTTGACGGAATGTAATGGTCCATTTGCCACCTTTGGCGTTGCGAGGATCTTCCCACATAGGCTTGATGCCGTCTTTGAAGAGGTGGTAGCTCGAATGACGGTCAAGCTGAGACGGACGGTGGAGCTTGGAGAAGCAGCCGAGGAACGTTTCTACTGTAGCAAAGGTGCCGATGGTTCGCAAGTTGGCTTCCCAGGAAGACGTCGTGAGCGTTGGTGTAGGAGGAGCTTGTGCTGTGCCAAAGTCTGCAGGTGCAAACCCAGGCGTAGAAGGTCCAGCAGTGCGCGTGTCGAAGAAGAGGGACCATGGATGCTGAAGTGGATACGAAGGTGCTTTGGCAGGTGGTGCGGGAAGAGGGTGGTTCAGTTTCGGGACGGTCCCAGCGCTGGTAGAGAGCTTGAGAGCAGGTCGACTCCTGGTTGGACTTGTTTCGGTCAAAGCCGATGCGGATGCTGGTGAGAGTGATAGCGGCTCCTGCTTCGCCTCGAGTCGCTTTGTACCTGCATCAGAGTCAGGCTTGGTAGGCGAAGCTGGAGTATGCTGAATCAACGGGCTTGTCTCGTTGCTCGGCGCAGTCTTGCTGTCGCCATTGCTCGGACACAAGCCCTTGCGAGACATGCGATCGCGAATCTCTTCAAAGCTGGGCAGACCCTTCGCCAACATACGTTTGGTAGGCGAAGAAGAGCCAGACGAAGGTGCTTTCGGGGAGAGGCAGGTCAAAGAGGACTGTTCGTCCGCCTTGGTTGGTGAGGTCGGCATGAGAGGACTCTTGCGATCACCCTGCTGAGTGAGCTTGGGCGAAGCGGAGATCCTGCCAGTCAGCTCGAGTCGTGGCCTTCCATCGTTGCCATTGCTAAGCGATTGCTTCATAGGTGAGCTTCCCGGTGTCGAGTCCGCTCTGTCGCGGTTGAGGCGCGCTGCAATATCACTGAGGGTAGGCAGCTTTGATGGCGAGCGCACATGACTCGCCGTGCCATTCCTTGAAGGTGAGGCGGTAGAGGTTTGTGTTGAACAAGATGCGGTGGGCATGGTGTTCTCGTCTTGAGAGGAAGGCTCCATCATCCGCATGGGCGGTCTACGCATGGTGGTGGAAGTCATGTCTCTGGCTTGATCGTTCCGTTCAACCCGTTGCTGGAAGGCTTGGTTGATCTGAATTAGAAGGATGAAGGTCAAGAGGGAAGATGAAGAAAAGAGAACAGGATAGGAGATGTGGAAGGAAGCGGGCTGGAGGTGGGCTGAAAGGTGCAGGTAAGCAAGTTGCAAGGCCGGCGAAAAAGGATGCTACGCAAAGGGCGGGATCTGCAGGAGACCGAGACACGGACCCTGATGTTTGCAAGTGTCGGAGGAGAGAACGCTGATGCTCGCAGAAAGCTGAGTGAGATGGGAGGCAACAGATGAAAAACAAAGAAACAAGCACCGTGCTGAGGTACAAGCGTCGATACAGCAGGCAGTGGCTTAGAAAGGACAGGTCAGGGGAAGTGGTCGCCCCACTCAACGTTGCACGCCGTGCGCCACTACAACGCTGCAGTCGAGATACGGTAAACAATGAAGGGAAAGAGAGCTGGACCTGGCAGCGCCTTGCATGCTCCGCAACCCCGGAGAATCAACCCCCACCGCACGTCGATGTGTATTGCAAGCAAAAGTTTGGCCTCTTTGTGCCAAGACAAGAGGCTTTCTCATCGAGCTCGAGCTCGGCCTCAAGTTGCGGGAATCGAAGTCTGTGCAAGTCATCGGTCATCTTTGAGATACGAAATGTGCGCGCAGAAGAGCGGCAGCAGACTGGTGGCATGTTCTGCTCTCTGCCATGCTGTGAGCTGAAGAGCGATGCCGAAGGAAGCTCGTCTCGTCGTCGAAGAAGCAAGAAACGGTGTTGATCGGCATGCATGCTGGCTTTGTGGAAGAGAGCTGCAAGGCACGCGTTTCGACAAGGCCTCGTTGGCCCCTTTTCTTTGAGAGCTTAAATCGAATTGAGCCGCGTTCGAGATTCACAAAGCATAACAAGATGCGATCATTGCCGCACTTGCCTTAGATAGCAGCAAAGCGTCGATTCTTTGCAGCTCGTACCTGACCATAAGACCTTGGTCGTAACCTGGTCGAGCCGTTCTGAGCTGAATCGAGTCCTCGATGATGTTGATGAAGGGAAGGGACGCCGATGTGTTGAAGCGCTTGTTGGCGGCGGCGGCTAAATTAGGCAGCCTTGAGGTCAGAGGGCGCGCAGCGTGCAGCAAAAGAAAGAAAGTGTCAACTTTCAGCTCCGCTTGGACCCTGGCTGTCCAAAGCGACATGTCAAAAAGATTCTGAAACCAAACTGCATGCTCTTGGCCATTTCACGATTCGCTCATTGCCATGATCGGCTTGACGGTCGGCATCGGCGCTATTAGGTGTCATCTATCGGCGATAGGCTTCCACCAACAGATCTCAGAATTGCATGTGTTGAACAGAATTCTACGATGATAACCGAGTCGAGAACAGCCGAGCTGCAACACCTGCCTGCAGTATGCCAAGTAGCTAAGCGAGCCGAGCCAAATATCGAATGAGCCGCTTGGCATCGACGCATTGAGCGAAGACACGAATCGGATCAAGCACTGCAGCGACGGTAAGCGAGGCCAATGACGAACAACGAACAAACAAATTCGGAAAGGATCATCGCATACAGTCAACGCATGGCGAGCTGCATCGATGGCATGAAGGTTGACACCACCCGATTGCTTGACTACAGTAAAATAGGCAGAAACGTACGAGGAACTACTTATCGAGTCGCTGCTGCTGTATGCTGTTGCATGCAAAGAGGTTGAAGTGGACTCATCTGTCGGCTGATCCATCGCAAGATTCCCACGCAAACACGGCACTGCCGATACCGCGTTAGAGAGTTGAAGAGGCATTTTCGGCTCGTTTCTTTTCGCGCCTTCCCGAGCAAGACGTCCAAATGCGTCTGAGTTGCAAAAAATCCTGTCACGCAGACAGATGCAAGACATCATCAACAGACCCTGTGCATGAAATCCTGTCTTCTTGGCCTCAACCGCGGCGTGGCGCTTTCTACTTCTCTGTATGCTGGGCAAAAAGTCGTTCAGATTGGATTAGGTTACGCCGCTCCCGCGTTCCACTGCATCACAGTGACACCATCAAGGCGCTTCGAGATCGCTTTGATGGGACGAACGATGTTTTTCGGCCCAAGAAGGGCGTGCTTCGAATGCTGTATGCAGTCTGCCAAGATCTCGAGCAATTTCGCTCACTCATGCAGGTAGCAACGATGACATCTCGAGCGGCACATCCGGAGCAAGATCTACAATGAGCACTCTGCTTCCGCTTTGATCGAGACTCTCTCATTTCGGATCTCTGCGTATGCTTCCTATGCTTAACCGCTTTGGCCGCTTTCTCGACTTTGGCCGTTTGCTTCTTCTGCATCACATATACCTTTCCCCCCCACTTCCATCATGGATCTGTTCCGGCTCTTCCGCCATCAAGGCATCTCTCCAGCGCTTACTTGACACCAACGGGCTCCTCCTAGTCACACTGCTGAAGATTAGCTCTTCGACCTTACAACCATCTCTTCTTCACTTCGATTCGGCTGCTGGACAGCCTTTCGGATCTTCCGACTGCACGAGCATCGCCTCTGCTCAAGACTGCTGCATCCTCTGCCAAGAATCACCTCATTCGCTCCATCTCAGTCATTGCGCCCTGATCCGAGTCAGCTCAGCAAAGCAGAGAATCGACAATCTCCCACCGTCCATGTCTTTCACGAGGTTCATCTGAACAGCTTTCAGCGGGTGGCTCTCTATGCAGTAGGCCGCGATTGGTTTCGGCGCAACTCCGTAAAGCGCAAAGATGGGACAGTCCCAGTCCAAATCTCCAGCAGCTGGCTCCTCTTCAGCAATTCCACCTGAATTCAAGAACCCATTCGCAGATACGGAGCATCCCGAAGGCTCGCCTCGTCCCTATCCCACCTCGGCATCAGGCTGGATCAAAAGACCTCGTTCCCGATTCGCTAGTGGGCGTAGTCAGTCTCAAGCTTCCACCGAACTTGTTGCCTATCCTCATCAACACTTTTTACCAAAAGATCAACGCCAACGTACAGCAGGTCCTATCCGCAGCCGTCCTGAGCCTTCCGAGTACGCTCCTCGCCCAGCTCCACTCCCTCCAACACAGCCTCAATCTATATCGTCGCCCATCACATTGGCAAACGCGACTGTAAGGCCTTTGCTATTTCGAGCAAATCAGCCTCATCGTCCGCCTGCTTTTGTCGATTCCACAGATGGTGCGGACAGCAAGTCTCGACGCAAATCAGCTCATCGTATCAGCGCCACGCCACGCCATCCACCACTCATCGAGGAGACCGAATCTATCCAGGACAATGCTAGCATTAACGGACAATGCCATCTTCCACTTGCAACACCGACTGCTCAGTCGGATCAGGGTCATAAACCAGTGCCGCTATGTCCGAGCCTCGCGCTTGCTCTCAAGGCCGGCCTAGGCTCAGGCTTGTCTGGACCGATGCTAAGAGCTCAGCCTGCCACAGCACAGCAAGAAGCAATGTCGCAGAACGGCGACGACGCTCGACCTCAACTGCCAAACAAGCATACTGCAAATGCTTTGAGGCCCGCGCCGCGCCCTCCTCTTAAACAAGGATGGCAATCAGAGTGGCAGGATCCTCGTCGTTTCCCTCAGAAAAACTTTTCGAGACCGCCCGGGTCCTCAATGTACGCCGGCATCCCAAGAAGTGACCGCCGCCCCTCTGGAAGAACGTCATTATACGATGATACCATCGCAGATCCTTCGTCACCGCACCTCGCGCCTTCCAATTATAATATGACACTTCTCGCGCATCGCAAGACCGATCCGGCCGCAGCCGATGGCACAAAGACGGCTGCGGCTGCGGCTGCGACGGACGCAGATCTGGTAGTCCATCGTGCCTTCGAGCGTTATGAAGAGCCGCCTTCAGACACCATTGCCCCTCAAAGACGCTCAAGCATGCTTCAATCCGTCTACTCGGTGGCAGCTCCTTCCGAACACTCTTCGCTAGGTACCAAAGAGGTGGATCAATTACGGCAGGGCCCTCAACTCAAGCTGCACGACGACGGTGTCGAGTCGATCTTTGGAAACAACACTCCTACCGTGCCACGACCCCGAGCTCTGAGTCTATGGAATTGGCCAAGGAGACGTTCTACGGCTCGTGTCATTGATCTGGGACAAGCTCGATCTCAGCTTGATCAGCCACCTCAACCTCGCGATGCCGAACCCGTCTCACCTACTCGCGTCGTACGCATCGAGCCTCAGCAAGCCGAACGCTCTCCAGTCAACGTGCTCGGAATGCCACTTGAAGCATCTTCATCTGCATCGAATCCTGGACCAGGAGGCATCAGCACCGGGAATTCGTCCCAATCATCCTTTTCTTCGCTCGCTCCGCCGGCCGCACCGGCTCCCGTGCCTCCCCTTCGCCCACGTCGTACCTCGGAAAAGACGCAGATAGCCTCTAGGCAAGACACGTCGCCGACGATCCGTATCGATACAGCACCAAAAGATGGCGCCAACAAGCATGGCTTCGGGTCATACGTCCAGTCTCCTGCTTCTATTGTATTCACTGTATCACGACGTGCTTCAGAAGCTTCCGATGCTGGCACCAAAGAAGTGTTGCTAACCGATCACGATACGCCACCAAAACCGAGGGCCGAGGAGCAAATGCGGGGTCCTGTCGACGAGCCACATCCAGATCTACAAGCCTTCTACCCGGCAGGCGCATCTTTAGCAAGACCGGTACAACAAAGAGCAATCGTCTCTCCTCTATCGCCCATGTCAGAAGAAGAGGCCGGATCCACGCTACCACGTCGCGTTGGTGGTGTACCGGACCTGTCATCGCCTCCTCCTTCCACCACACATGATGGCAGCTTCGGTCGAATGACAAGCCCTCATCTCAACGAACATAACACCTTTGAGGCGAATCGCTCGATCCGATCGGTGCGTACCTTCAGATCTACCAGCGATGGCAGCGTAAGACACTTTCGCCCATTGCCAGCCGTTCCTATCAGGCCACGCGGCTACTCGGCAGACCTGACCATGCACCAGCGAGACCCATCCTATGGGACCGAATCCTTCGTCACAGCACGCACTCACGGCCACCAAGGCAGGTCCGAGCAGCCAGTTGCTGAGGAAGTGTATGGCTTGTCAATGCATGACACGCAGCTTTCGCCACTCATGTTGACTGGCATGGTCACCGCCGCAAGTTCGCCAACTGAATGGACCCACAGCAGCCACGAGCTCCTGTCACCCAACGGCGATCAGTTACGTCGGGGGTCATCGTTCTCTAGCGCCGTGTCAATCACGACACCTACCGCTGGATCTCGACCTCTGCCGCCCATCCCAGCACCAAGCCTCAAAGCGGCTATCGACTACACTAGACTGCAGCCAGATCCGCAAAGGCGACTCAGCGATCAAACGACGAGGGATGAGGAGGGACCTCCTTTGTCTCCTTCAGCTTTCTTTGAGGATAGGGTCAAGACACAATCGCGCTCGACCATGCTGCCAAGTGATCGCGGGAGTGGGCCTGCAGGCTTCATCACGACGGGCTCGGCGCTCGACGCTGCAAAGGGGGTAACTCCTCCCAAAAAGGCAGTGCCAGATGCGAACGCGCTTCGAAAAGCCCTTTCCAAGCCCGACACTCGGCCACACGTTTCCTTCATCTCTTCCGCCGAGCTTCTGCCTGCTGAGGACGATGCCGAGCTGACGCGACTCGAGAAATCCCGATCAGGAAGCGTGAAGGTCCCGCCGCAGCGCACGACGGAGCCTGCTGACCTAGACAGCACTCTCAGCGACGAAGAGAAAGCTCCGTATGCCGATACAGGTGTCCAGGCAAGTCTTGCTGCTCTTCGTGCCCTCGAGTCCCCAGGCGAGAGCTTGAGGACCATTCTGGCACGGCAACGCATGTTTGGAGAACCAGACAATGCGGTCACCGAACTCATCAAGGACGCTCGATGGCTCGACTCGCCGGCCTGTCTGGAAAAGGAAGAAGTGCTGACGGTGAGCGGGCCTCGTCGCAGGCGGCGTGCTGCTCCTTATCCTCGAACGAGCGAGTCTCGCTATTCTTCCGAAGAGCTTTCATCTAGCGGCAGAAGTCTCAGCTATCACCGAAAGTTTGCAAACAGACGACGTCGTGACAAGAACGATACGAGTATGGCTGAGGCATCTAATGCTTCGCTGGTCGAGACAAGCGATCGAAATGCTCGTAGATCGTCCACTTCGTCGAAGCGAAAGACCAAGTCCTTCAAGCTTGGGTACACTTTGCCGGATATCCAGGCTTGGCAGATGGGACTGGATGGTGGCAAGAATGTTTCGTCAACGGCTACATGATCTGCAGCAGCATCTTTGTCGCCAACGGTTTGGAATGGGCTCTTTCTTTCGAGACCTTCGAGGCGTTCCACCTTCTATCAGATGCAGCATCACTTATCGGTATGGGTACTCAAAAAGGCTTTTCGGCAATCGGTCTAAGCGGCTTTGACGTTCGAGCAGTCGATGGCCTATCCTTTCTTTGACCTTCGAAAGTGGGCGGGCGCTCCTGTTCTCGATCTTCTCGCTTGGCACACACAACTTGCTTTTCTGCGCCTGATCCGTCAGGCTGGCTTGGGGTCATTCTTGGACCGTACTTCTTTGCTTGAAACAATCACATGCAACGCAAATATATCCATCTAGCTTCTCTTGACCGCTTACGTGCTGTCTGTGATACATTGTGAAAGGTGCGAGCCGAGTCTCTCCAAGATACTGTATCACGCATCGACCACTCGAGCGTTCGGGCTACCCGCTCAACACCAAAAGCTTCGCTTGTTGTCGCGCAACATCAACACTGCCCCTTTCCGGATCGGTGGCAGAGGAACTCCGCTAGCCTCGCTCGCTCAGGAGCCCTTGGACCAGCGGCTCACCAATAGCTTACAGTAGCGCGCTTTGACAATTCGAT
Organism: Pseudozyma tsukubaensis; assembly: GCA_001736125.1. NCBI lineage: Eukaryota > Fungi > Basidiomycota > Ustilaginomycetes > Ustilaginales > Ustilaginaceae > Pseudozyma > Pseudozyma tsukubaensis. The sequence continues at coordinate 17,842 of MAIP01000141.1, read as the reverse complement.
CGTTGCTTGCTTGCATTGTGCGCATGTCGGTGGGCCACTGCTTTCTAGCCTTTAGACTGGTAGACTTCAAAGTCAGAAGAACAGTGCCGCTGAGTTTGCAAGATTTCAGCCCAGCATCGCCACCATGCTTGTGCGCTGCAGCGGTTGCGCCATGTCTGACTCCGTTCATAAGAAGGGGCAATCATGAACGTCAAGAATAGTCAATATTGAAGACGCAGCTCCGACGTCCGGTTGACCGATGTCAACTTGCGCGTGTCGTCATCATCACGCTCTACCTCAAACTTTGGCTGCTCCGTCTGCTCTCCGATACCGAGAGAGTCGAACGTGCGATCCTATAGAGATCGTCTCGCCATGAACCGCACAAGTGGGTCCGCGCTTCGTACGAGGGAGGTGGCATTAGCGTGACTGCGATGCAAGCACCTGAGCTCGGGGCCCCTCTTCTGCGCTTCGGCGAATTCTCTACGCGCACTCTAGCGCCCTGAGCTGCACAGAAAAAGGGTCCAACCCCGCACAGGTCGTCAAAATTCGCCCACACCGAGGTCCAAGCTCTAAGCTAGAAGAGTCGTTAGGAGCCTCGCTTCGACCTCGAGCATACGAAGAACAAAGAGTCCAATGTTGGTCCCGGCGTATCGGATCGACAGAAGCTCCCCTATCACCCTCGGATAACCTGTCGCCATGCATCTGACAGCTTCGCTCATTGTCTTCCTGTCACCAAATCCTTGAGTGTAGCGCGGGAACACTGCAAGTATAGAGCTCGCGCTGTACCGACGGCTGACAATCGACCAAGTGCCATACAATGACCTCTAGCAATGACCTTCGGTGACATCGGTTAACACTATGACTGCAGTGCATCGCATTGCATGTGATCCTTGTTGTTGTGATTGCGATGGAGGAGCCGCTTGCAGTAGCGAGAAAACCTGGATGCACAGTTCGACAAGAAATGGTGCTTCCACTTCGTCTAGAGGCTCCTCGCTCACCAGGCGTGACATGCTAAGCAAAAGGGGCTATCTCCGCCGCCCATTGCGCAGTATATGCTTGCGCCGTGATGCTACTGCCAAAGCATCAGTAATTGAGACAGTGTGACAGTACTTCGAAGTGCACCTGTGAGGGCGCAAGGGATGGAAGAAGCTCGACCGTGGAGCCAAGAGCCTTGGAGTTCCGCGTCCCCCACTACTGCTGTAGCAGGCAAGTCGTACAGTCTAAACGACTACATATAGCGATCATCCTTCGCCCTCTCCTCTCCATCTTTCTCTCCATCAATCCACTCCTCTCCACTCCACTCCAGTCCCAGCCCTGCTCCTTTCCCTTGTGCCTTTGCCCCTTTCTCTTGCGATACCCGGAACGCTTTCCCCCTTACTATTTCTGTAATCTCTACTACCTTAACGTTACTCTTAGTATCTACCCCTTAATCTTTTCCCCTTAATCTAATCTTCGCAATGCGTCTCTCTGCTTCCCTCGCTCTCATCCTCGCCGCCATCACCGTTTCCAACGCGGCGGTGGTCGACTCGGCCCTTCACCCCAACCACCACCTTGCTGCTGTCAAGAACGGCAACGCTCGTGTCAACGCCATCGACACCGCCAACGCCAAGGTCAACCACGTCGACATCAAGAACCTCAAGAACCTCAAGCACCTCGTCCAGGTCGCCGCCCGTCGTGGCCTCGATGTTGCTGCTCTTGGCGCCGCTCAGACCAACGTCGACACTGTCGACCTCAAGCATGTCGCCGGTATGGTCCACACCCTCTCGGCTTCCCTCGAGAGCCAGTCGACCGAGGCTGACCAGATCAAGGGCACCAACCTCAATGCTGTCAAGGTCCACTCCTTCCTCAGCCAGGTCAAGACCACTTTCGCCAGCTCGATCGCTGACATTCACGGCCTCACCTCCGGCGCTACCGAGAAGAACACCGACGCCAAGGTGGCTGTCCTCCGCCGCGACGGCTTGCTCTCGACCGTGGACCTCGACTCGGTCACCGACTTGATCGCCACCAAGAACATCGCTGGTACCCAGGGCCTCACTTCGATGCTCGATGGCCTCAAGCTCGACTCTGTCCTCCAGGGAGATGTCCTCTCGATGCTCAGCAACACGCACGTCCTCACTGCCGTGCACGATGTTGCCGACGCTGGCCAGATTCTCTCCTCGGTCACTGCCATCCCTGACGCTATCCCCCTCATGGAGGCCATCCAGCGCCTCGACGACCCCGCTTGCTTCTTCGACTCGCTCGCTGACATCCAGAGCCTTGACGGCCTTGTTGCTGCTGCTCCTGGTGGCGTCGGCTCCATCTCCAAGCTCGAGGGTGCCGCCAAGATGGTCGCCTACATCACCAAGTTCGGCTCTGGCACCACCTCCAGGATCTTTGCCGTCGGTGGTGTTACCACGGTCCTCGCCTCCGTCCAGAAGGTACCTGGCTCCGTCAAGGTCCTCGAGTCGCTCAAGACCGTCACTGACGTCCCCGCTTTCGTTAGCGGTCTGCACGCCATCCCCGACGTCACCACCTTCGTCACTTCGATCCAGGCCGTCAACGACCTCGTCTCGCTCAACAGTGTTCTTTCCACCGTTAACGGTGTCGCACCCGTCGCTCAGAAGCGTGAGCTCCTCGACAGCGTCACTGGCATCACCGAGGGTCTTGACGTCACTCGCGTTCTCGCTCTCAAGCGTGCTATCGCTCACGTTGTCGCTTTGCCCAACAACAAGCTTGTCCTTGTTGACGAGAAGGTGCAGAAGATCAAGCGCAGCGCTGGTCTCGTTGACGGTGTCAACGACACTGTCGGAGGCCTCAACGTCGCTCAGGTTGCCGTTCTCAAGAGGAGCGTTGCCGACTTGTCGGTGCTCAGCGAGAAGGAGATCGAGGATATCCGTGCTGCTATGAAGCGCGATGTTCTTTCCGGCCTCAACCTCGCCGGTGCCAACGGCTTGACCAACACCAACATCGTTCAGAGCCAGAACGGTCTCCTCGAGGGTCTCAACCTTGACCACATCGCTCAGCTCAAGCGCGATGTTCTCTCGGGTCTCAACCTCGGCGACGCTACCGACCTCAAGAACGTCGACATCCTCCAGCACCAGGATGCTCTCCTTAGCGGTGTCAACCTCGACCACATTGCTCAGCTCAAGCGCGACCTCAACTTGCAGCATGTTACCGGTCTTGGCCGCGTCGGCACCGTCAACGCCGTCGACAGCCAGAAGAACCTTCTTGAGGGCTTCAACCTTGGCAGCGTTCACCCTCTCAAGCGTGACGTTCTCTCCGGCCTCGACCTTGCCGGTGCTAAGAACTTGGATGCCACCAACATTGTTTCGTCGCAGAACGGCTTGCTTGAGGGTCTCAACGTTGACCACCTTGCCCAGCTCAAGCGCGATGTCCTCTCTGGTCTCAACTTGGGCGATGCTACTGATCTTAAGAATGTCAAGATCTTGCAGTCGCAGAATGGATTGCTCGAAGGGTTGAACTTGGACCACATTGCATCGCTTAAGAGGGAGATTCTTTCTGGTCTTCCCCTTGGTGGTGTTACCAGTGCGGTTGGATCGCCTCTTTCGTTGGTCGACTTGAACCGTTTGACCGCACTTAAGCGTTCGATGCTCCTTTCCCCCGTCGAAGGCACCGTTTCTTCCCTTAACCTCCTCTCGGTCGTTCCCGCGGTTAAACGCACCATTGCCAACGCAGACGTCAACTTTTTGACCCAAGGAAACCCCCGTCTCGCCCACGTCAACGCCTCTCGCCGCAACGTCGCCAACACCGACGCAAACGTAGACACCATTCTCCTCGCCGACTCCATCGACACTCTTACCGTTGACGTCCAGAACCTCATGGGTAAAGTTGTATCCATGGCAGACGCCCTTCACACCGACAGCATCACAAGCGATGTCAAGGAACAGGTGGTTCCCATGGTTCACACCTTGGCTTTCGTTCTGGGTAACGTCGTCAGCCAGAAAGCTCCTCACTTGAACAGCAAGGTGGACAAGGTCAACCAGATCGCTGATAAGGTCGATGCCGTGCTCAACTAAGGCGCTACGCTGCTTGACGCTTAGTTGGCTTTGATACTGGGTCAGATGGTGGTTCGGTGGTTCTTTAATTTTTTCACTATGATGGCGTTGTAGCTGTGCTTCTTTTGGTACGGCTCCGCCCCGGGGTTTTGGCCCTCCTATGCTCTTTTGTGTTTCGTTCCGGTGTTATCGCAAGTCTCCTTTTCGTTCGTTCTTTTCGCCGTGGATGGACCAGTCTTGTCCACTTAGACGTCTCTCTTCTTTTTTTTCGCATTACCGCATGTCGGCGCAATTGTCAGCTCGTTTCCCACTCTTTGGTGTCACCCTCAAACATTTCCTGTCTCTTCTGTGTGCCTCATCTTTTGATGTCGATGTTTGTTCATTCGAGACGACACTGATAAGACTGATGGGATTGGTATTGAAATTGGTGGCTTGGCTACGTGGACTCAGTGAAAGTCAGAAGAAGCTCTGCTAGTGCTGCCGTTGCTGCTCCTCGGTGGACGGGAGCCGAACGACGGAGGGGATGATCTCGGGTTGGAAGGATACCTTGAGAATGATTTGCCTTCCCTACCTTCCCTCCCACCATCTCTGCTGTGGTATCCATCTCTACCGCTACGACCGCCATCGAAGCCCCTTCCGCCCCTTCTTTCCCTTTCGCCATCCCTATCGTTAAAACCGCCGTGCCTGCTTCGATTACCTCCTCCACCACCTCTACCACCCCTCGAGCCATGGTTCTCCCGGTCCTTATCGTACCAAACCCTGAACGGTGTCCCGGCCAAACTCGTCGCCTCTTCCGCATTGACCAGCAACCATTTCTGACTCCAATTTGTCTCGCCCACCTTCTTCTCCCCTCCTCCTTCTCCGCCGATCCCTCCACCGAGTACGTCTTCTGCCTGGTCACCATACAGATAACTCCGCTTGAACGCGGGATCGCACGCCATCTGCTGATCCACCACGTACTTCCTCACCTCGTTCGCAATGCGATCGACCGTTTCGCGAATCGTCTCGTCTTCGCTCTTTGCGAATTTGGACTCCCCACCGCTGCCATCGGGTCGAATCGAAGGGAGGAGGCTGATGACACCGCTTTCTCGCGCTTGACGGAGCGTTGTTACCACCCCTTGAAGGTCGCCTAGCCAATCCCATTGGGTGCGGAGGATTTCGTTGTACATCGAACCGGTAACGCCGAGTACGTAACTCTCGATACCGAGCGAACGAGTGATACGGGCAACGCTAAGCGCTACGTGCGGATCCCTATATCGATCCCTAATCACCAAGAAAAGGAGCTGTAGAACGGAAGCGTAGAACGGTGTGTCTTTGCCATACTTCGGCCCGTTCTTCACGTTTGCCGTCCCCTCTGCGGTTTCCTCTTGAGCAGTAAGAGTGGCATTCTCGCCGCCGGTGAGACCCCAAACCTCCTTCTTGGCCCACTCGAGCACTTCTGCCAGATTCTCACACATCGCAATCTGCTCCCTTGCCTCATCCACCCCCGCTTCCAGTTCCAATGGGTCGATTTGGGCCGCCAAACCTTCGCGTACAAATCGCCTGGCCCGTTGTTCTCGTGCCTCTTCGCTGCGTCGGAGTCGATTGCGTTGTGCGAAAGCTTGGAGCATCGCTTTGGATCCCTGTGGGGTCTTGCGATCGTTGACGAGCGATGTGTAGCGTCCGAATGGTGTTTGGTCTGCTTCAGTTTGCCCACTTCGGACCGCTGAGGAAGGGAAAGAAGAGGAGGGGGAAGAGGGGGAAGAGGTGCCAGCGAGCGCCTGGTTGAGAAGAGACATGAACGCGTTTGCTTCTTGCTGCGTCAATGGGGATCGATCGAATCGTTTACGGTTGTGATTACCGGAAGAAAAAGAGGAGGGGGAAGAGGAGGAAGATTTGCGTGGTCGAAAATCGTCATCTTGGCGTGCAGCGTCGGAATCGGCAAAGAGAACAGACCGCGGTACGAGGTGCTTTCGTCTTCCGCTAGCGTCCACTTTATCTTCTCCTCCAGCATAAGAGCGGTTAGGGTTGGGCTCGGAAGAGCGACCGATCGCCCTCGAGGTGCGAGAGGTAGAGGAAAGGGAATCCAGTTGTTCGGATAGCCAAGAGCCTCCTCTGCCTTCGTCTGCTGCTGCTCCCGAAGTGTCGGACGTAGTGTTGCTGTTGAGAAGGTTGGGCACTCGGACTTTGGGGAAGGGATCGGAGCCTTCAAAGAGGCCTGCGTAGGGATTGCTGGTGCTGCTGGTCGAGGATGAGGATGATGACGGAGCGTCCGACGACGAAGTAGGTGCAGAAGATGGGGAGGGGGAAGAAGAAGGAGCCTCAGAGGTCGAGTCGAAGGGCCATGTTCCCGATGACCTCGAAGGTGGCTGATAGCCGCTATTCGCGCTAGAATCGCTAGAGTTGCTGCTGATTAGAGAGCTAGACGGCGGATCCGAGTCCTGCGATGGTTGAGGCGGTTTCTCATCTTCACGTCGTCGAATGCTTGCCGAGAAACAACGTTGGCTTGCAGCGAAGGAAGAGCCTGCGATTGAAGAGGACGACAGCGACGCTGATGATGACGCAGCAGCGCCCCATCGCCTGACCGAGCGGCTCAATGCTGAAGCCATGATGTCGAAGACGATTTGAAGAAGAAAGGCGATGATGATGACGACGAGTAGAAAGGTGACACGAACCAAAGCCAATCCGGTAGGTCGTGTGAACCCTTTCTTGCCGGTGCCAATTTTTCAGTCCTTTCTTCGCGCTCGCTCGCCTGAAATTCTTGAGCGCTTTCACTCCACACGAGCTTGTGTCACCATCAATTTCCGACTTCCGAGTCCATACTTCCCGATACACATACAAGGACTCTCCGAGGCAACTCAGCTTCCAACAACTCGCAGTTGCACTCTTCTAACTGGCCAGACGAACATAGGAAGCAATCACGATATCATGATGAGGCTGAAGTTTGAAGAAAACGCTAATCTATGAAGGCAAGACTAAGCATCGGCGCGCTCGAGCACACAAACGCCTTCCACATGATGCGTCTGAGGGAACAAATCCGCTCCCCTCACACTCTTGATCTTGTACCGAGCATCCTTCTCCACCAACTGCCCTACATCCCTTGCCTGTGTATGAACGTTGCACGACACATACACGATATGTTTGGGTGCCAACTTGACGAGCTGTCGAATGAACTCTTCGTCACATCCTCTTCTAGGAGGGTCGATGATGACAGTGGTTTGATCAGCAGGGTACTGGATCTTGCCAAAGATGTCTTCGGCGTTACCGGCGAGGAACTTGGCGTTGGTGATGTTGTTGAGTTCGGCGTTCTTGGTGGCGTACTTGATGGATTCGGATGAGATTTCGACGCCGGAGACTTCGCGGAAGAGAGAGGCGAGGCAAAGACTGAATAGGCCCGAACCACAATAGGCGTCCACGAGGTATCGCTCTTCTGCATTTGCAGTAGCAGAGGTCGAGGTGATGGCTTCGCGAACGTAGTCAAGTAGCGAGGGAAGGATGCTTCGGTTGTTCTGGAAGAACGTGCCTGCCGGCGATTCAAACTTGGTATCCAGCACACGTTCCTTGACTGTCGCCTTGTGGTCGGTGACAACTTCCGTATCGAGTTCCTTCTCCACCTCTCCATTTGCGGATGCGGCTTCCGTGACAAGTCGGTCTTCAGCAAAGCTCTCGTAGGTGCGCAGCGAGTCACGCAAAAGGATTGTAGCGCCATTCTTGAACGACTCGATCGTATCGCGGACTTTTTGCTTTGCGGCTGGCAAAGCGTGGTTGATCGTCTTAGTTGCGATAGGGCACTCTTCGATATCCATGACGCGCTTCGTTCCTATGCAATCGAAGCCAATAGGGACGTTGTATTTTGGCTTTTCAGCACCATCACCGTTGCCATTGGCATTGTTGCGGATACCGGTGCGTCTGCCTCTACGCAGCTCGTATGGCAACTCGAAATGCGGTGTGAGCTTCGTTCGGTAGCTGTACTGGTTCGGCGAAGGGATCGTCGGCAACACTGCTGGTACCAGCGCAGGGTCCAGCCCCGAGAACCGCGAGAATGCCCTCTCAACTACACCGCGCTTGATCTCCAACTGCTCCTCGTAGCTGATCATCTGATACTGACATCCACCGCAATCACCAAAGTACTTGCATTGAACCAACCCATCATTCCTCACCTCGCTCTTCTCCAATACTTCAATCAACTTGGCTTTCGAGTACAGCCTTTCGTTGCTCGTGATCTCCACCGTCACCCTTTCTTTCGGCAACGCATGAGGCACAGCAATGACCCAATCGTTCCCCGGAGCGATCGCAAGCCCATCTCCGTGTGCATCCAACCGCTCGATCTGCAACGTCAATCGTGTACCTCGCTCGAACTTGTTCTGGTATTCCAACCCTTCGGAAAGGATGTCGGTGACTTTGCGAACGCCAAGCAAAGCTTCAATATCGAATTCGATGGGTTCACGACCGGTCTTGGTGAGCTGCTTGGCATAGTCTTTGCGTTTTTGCCGAGATCGGCGGGCGTCGGCTTTGCGTGCTTGCTTGTCTTGTGCGGATGAAGCGGCGGGTGCAGCAGATGTGGATGCAGAAGCCTGTACGGCAGAGACTGTTGCTGCATCGGTCTGCTCTGGTGAGCGCGAACGCATGCGCTTGGCTGGTGGAAGCTCAGGTGAGCCAGGTGCAGAGGTCGACATGTTGGCAAACGACGGGCGTGAGATTGCTGTTCGCGGAGCGAGCTTGACTCTTTTGATGAGAGCCTGCGTTCGTGATATAGATGAAAAGACTTGTCGGGATAGTGAGGACGGTCTGAACAGCATCTAGCGATCCTCTTTGTGTGTTGGTCGAGGACGAGAAGAAACAACATTTATGGTTGAGAGCGGCAGCCAACCAACAAGCTTGCATTTGGCAATGTGAATGCTTGCTCTCCACTTTTGCTATTTCTTCCTTTCGAGACTTTTTTTTGTCAAGCGGAAATCTTCCGTTTGCGGGATTCGGGACATTTTTTGTGGAACAGAAAGTGTGGAGCTCAGTGAGGTGTAACAGTGGCTCAAAATCGGAAAAACGCGTGAGAGGTCGGTTCCGTGCGAAGCGCAGTTTTGTGGAGCAGCCTTCAAGACCCTGATCATCCTCAGCATACCCTCGTTCCTTCCTGATCACGTCAATCGATACCGATATCAACACCTTCGACTCGACCTTGAAGCATGGCCGAACTCGCAAGTGGATCCACTTCCACTCCCTCCACTACCCGCAAGCATCGCGGTGCCAATCCTTCTGCCGATTACAAGTCGCTCTTCCTGAAATCCAAGGACAAATACGATCGTGTCTCCACCGATCATACCGATCTTTTGACCAACGTCGCCAAGTCATCTGCGAAACAGCAAAAGCTTCGTGAGGAGCTCGACTACCTCTTGGATGCCGTTGCGGCGAAACGTGCTCAACGTGCCCACATCGAACAATCACATCGTGATCGTGCGCTCGAACTCGAACGAGAAGCGGCTGCCGCTGTAGCTGCTGCCGAGGCCGCAAGACGACATGCAAGCTCCTTGAACTCAGGAGGTCATAAGAGATACAGTGATGTCGGAGATGACTACAGAAGATATGGAGGTGGGGAGCGAGAAGGGCCAGGAAGGTACGCACACGCTCCTGCCCCAGTTGTCGAACAAAGCTACCCTGCCTTTGGAAGTGGGGTAGGCAGAAGGTATCCATCTCCACCACTGCAATCTGCTGCTCCACGGAGCACCTCATCACACAGAGGAGACCGCAGCGAAAGGTACGCAGGTTCCGAAGCCTCTCCTCCACCTCGAGATCCCTACGCAGCAGAGCGAAGTTACCGCCAAGCAGCACCTTCCCACTCGCCCACTTCTTCTCGCAGATCGCATGCACACGAACCACGCTCCTCCCCATCCCGATACGAACCTCATCAGCAGCAAAGATACCGCGACTTGTCACCACTCCCAGCATCAGCATCGGCTGCCTCCGTAGCCGTCAAAAGACCAAGACCTACTTCGAGCGAACGCGAAATGCTCAAGACGGAAGAAGGGTACGAGTTGGACCCTCGTGATAGGGCGCATCATACGAGCAAGCGCCCAAGGAATGATTGAAAGGGAGGCTGGTCATCTGCTCATCTGTACTTGTACCTTTGTCAACGTAATAGCCAAATTACTGTCACATCTGCAATCCGACCAATGTGGGAAAGTTGGCGCCACTACCGACAGCGAACGCAAAGAGCGGCTCGATCGGCCACGCGTGATGATCTGCAATCGTACCATTTCTGCCGCGGACGAAGCTCGCGTGTCTGCGAACCTCAGTCCAACATGTCATTGTCTAGGCTGCACCATCTGCACTATCAAAGCACGGATCGCCAGGGGCTACGCACAAACTTCATTGATCCAGCTTGGACCTACTTGCAGCAGCTACAATTCGCGCCATCTTTTCTATTTGGTCCGCCCCACGACAAAGGTGTGTTCGCACGCTCGCACCTCGCATCGGACTATATGATCGGTTTCTTACCAGCCTAAACTTGGGAATAAGCACACGTCGCTCTACCCTTCTTGCATCGCTCTCGTCCTTCCGAGGTCACAAAAAAAAAGGGGCTCGCTGCCTCGGGTGGGAACTTGCGAAACGAATTCATTTGTGGACTCTTTCACTCAAGCCAGCCACTCAGCCATCTCATTACCGCTGACTGGTGCTGAACGACCCCACTCGTTTTGCATCTTGTTGGCGCGGAAGCATACCAACAGGCATACTGGCGGGCGTTGTTGACCTCGGGACCCCTTTCTGGCTTCATCTGGACTCCGCGGAAACGTGGGGTCTACGACAGCGGCTTGGTGGAGACAATGACGAGACCCTTGAAATGCACACAAGGCTTATCCTGCGTTTGCCTCGACCGTGGGACCCTGGCATGGATGCCTTGAACTTCTCCAACAGCTAATCTTGGCTCTGACGTCGCAGACACCTCGTCACCGTCCGTCCTTCCTTTGCTCTGCTTCCACCATCCCGGCCTACACGACGGTTCGGTCGACTTTCAAGCAAGCAAGCGAGTGTGTCGGCCTCTTGTCGGTATCGCCACACGTCATCTTTCCTCTCCGCAGTCTTTCAAACATCCTTTCATCGAACAAAGCAGTGAAAGGAACGACGATGGCAAGCCAATCCAACGCAGACGCAGAGAAAGCTCGCCACTCGGGCATCCGCGTCGTCACACGACCACCTCTCCAACCAGCTTTTTCCTCCGACACCGACTCCTCAGCCAATAGCAGCTCTCATCCGCTTCACTCATCAGCATCTCCATCACGCCTTGCGCCACCCGTCACCGGACCCATCTCATCTGGACAACGCGGTATCCGCAATGCCAAACCATACTCGGACACCTCTTCTTCCTCGTCTCACTCGCAAAACAATATTCCGGGAATGACAACGTCCACGCACTACACGAAGCAGCAAGCCGCGGCCATAGCATGGCTGTACGACTATGACGGAGGACCGGAAGAAGACGACTGGCTGCATGTTCCCGGTGTCGATCGCAAGGAGTCTTTCTTCCGCAAAGCCTGTTGCTGCTGCAACATTAGTGCGAGAGGATGTGTCAACTTGGCTACGCTGCTATTGTTGTCCTCGGTGTTATTGATGTTGTTCGCGGGCTATCCTATCCTTCGAGTTTTCTTGGGTGAGGACAAGGACAAAAAGGCAACAGGCTGGGGCATCGGCGGGACGAACGGTACAGGCCAAGTCCCTCTCCTTCCTAGTCTTTCTTCCATCATCGACCCTGACACCCCAGCTAAAAAGCACGCCTGGAAAAACCCCACCGACGGCTCCAACTTCCACCTCGTCTTTAGCGACGAGTTCAACGTCGACGGTCGAACCTTCTGGCCTGGCGACGACCCCTTCTGGGAAGCCGTCGACTTGCACTACTGGGTCACGGGCGATTACGAATGGTATTCCCCAGAAGCCGTCAATACTTCCTCCGGCTTTCTTAACATTTGGCTGCAAGAACGTGACTCGCACAATCTCAACTTCCAATCGGGTATGCTTCAGTCTTGGAACAAATTTTGCTTTCAAGGAGGCTACATTGAGACTTCGGTCATCTTACCGGGTAGTCACGAGGACGAAGGGTTCTGGCCGGCTGTTTGGATGCTTGGCAACTTGGGAAGAGCTGGGTATGCGGGGACAACGCAAGGCATGTGGCCGTACAGCTATAGCAAGTGCGATGTGGGGACGTTGGCTAATCAGACGAATGCAGACAAGACGGCGCCTTACGCTGCGCTGCATGCCCACGGCCTGTATTCCAATAGTGTAGGAAATAAGCTCAGCTTTTTGGAGGGACAGCGTGCATCCGCCTGCACTTGTCCAGGTGAAGACCATCCCGGACCGTCCAATAACGTGGGTAGGTCTTCACCCGAGATCGACATTTTCGAAACCCAAGTGCTCAACGGACACGGCCACGCCTCGCAGTCGTTCCAAATCGCCCCGTTTGACGCCAATTATACGTGGAATCAAGCACCGAGCGTCGCAACGTTGCATTCGCCCGATACCGAGTTCAACTCGTACACGGGTGGGATCTATCAAGAGGCTGTTTCGGCGCTCACGACCGTCCCCGATACCGCGTACGCCCTTTCGGGAGGTACACCGGTCACGATGGGGGTACAATGGGATCCCGATTGGACCAACGACGGTTCGGGATCGATCACTTGGTATCTCAACGGTCAACCGAGTTGGACGCTCACCGGTGCCGCATTGGGACCGAATGTCGCAACGGAGATCGGGCAGAGAATGATACCGACAGAGCCAATGAGTATCGTGATCAACCTAGCGTTGAGCGATGGGTTCCAGAAGGTTAAGTGGAACCAAATTGGGTTTCCGGCAGTGATGAAGTTAGATTATGTAAGGGTATACCAAAGGGATGGGCAGGAGGACAGGATCACGTGCGACCCGGAAGACCACCCAACGGCAAAGTATATTGAGGAGCATATGGATGTGTATAGCAATATAAACTATACTGTTTTTCCGACGGAGAAGTATCCGTAAGTTCCCCTCACCCCCTCTCGCGGCTCGGTGGAAAGGTTCGAATGAGCGTGGCTGCTGACCCTTTCTGTTGGTTTCTTTGCTTTGATGATCGGTGTCCGAATAGGTGGCCGAAGAATAGCTTACTTGGTGAATGCTAGCCTTTCCCTTTTGTTTTGACGCCTCGCCGGGTGTACGTTGTCAACGAAACTTGCCGTTATGCCGCTTCAGCGATGACTCAAAGCTACAAAAGATGTTCTTCTGACGAACTTTCAGGTCTTAGGTCTTGACAAAACTCGATAACGTTACTTTGTTGTTCTCTCTGCAATAGACGTCCAATCCCTCATCCTTGTTCTCGCTCGGCAATGTCAACACGTTCGATCAGACGCAATTGTGTCGGTAGGGAAAGGGTATTATTCGGTAACTAAAGAGAACCCGGATCTAGATATACATAGAAGAAGCCACAAAGAGTTTTACATTTGACTTGGCCGTGAGAGGTATCAGTGTGAAGAGTACTACGAAGCGCTTGAGCTTAGAAAGCGGAAAGGGCATCAATCGAAAACTGCTGCTGCATCTGCTGCTCCTGCTGGTGCTGTCCAAAGTGCGATTGTTGGGACGAGGGCGTCGACTGACCCATAACAATAAACTGATCCAACTCGGTCGGTGTTGAGACATCGACACTTGAACTGGTGGAAGGGCTCGATAGACCCATGTTGCTCGCCGCTGCTGCATTCATGTTGCTGTTATGAGGGTGGGATTTGGGGAAGAAGTGTCCCATGGCAGATTGGAACGCGATCGCTTCGGCTGCCATACCGTACTGCGAGCTGACGAAGGGTTGTTGGGCCAACGCTTGTCTGTGTTCGTGCCAGAGGTGTTCGTGTTGCGCTGGAATGACCGAGTGGGCAGCGGGGGCCATGAGGGAAGGGTCGACGACGTGGGCGGCACCGTTGACGGTGGTGGGGTGGGAGTTGGAATTGTGGAAGAGAAGTTGGTATTGGGAAGGGGAAAGGTGAGAGGTGGACCAATCGAGTGCTCCTGCGTCAAAGGAGGAGAGAAGAGCCAGTGGCGACAACTGCTGCTGGTGCGGCTGCTGTGCATGATGGTGTTGCTGGTGCAGGGAGCTATCTTTTCCATCCACCATCGCCAACGACGAAGCGGCAAGGTGTGGGAATTGCAACTGCGGCAGTGGCGCAGGAGCATGTTTGACAGCGCCAACACCGTTGTTGTAGTTGCCCCAGACATCACCCCAGCCGGCATTGCTGCTGCTGAGGTTGTTGGAGGAGTTGCTGTGGTGCAGATGCTCTACGGCAGATCTGGCCGCGAAAGGCGCTACACCACCTTCACCGCGGAAGATGTAGTCGCAAGCGCCAGCATCAATGTGGAAAGTATCATGAGCCGAGATATCACTCGGCGAACTGGCCGGACTATCCGCAAAAGGATTGGCCGATTGCGTTGCGATGCTCAACATCTCCATCCACGAGTTCTTCTTTCCACCCGCTGCTGCATCCGCCTCCATCGCTTCAGCTACTAACGCCGCTGCCGCCGCTGTTGCCGCTGACGAAGAAGCATTGTCGCCCGCATTGTTCGTCGAGTTCGACCTGGTCCTGGTTCCCGCTGCCTCCTTGACTTTGCGAAGCAGATCTTCCTGTTGCTTGCTCGCCGCTCCGGATCCCAAGGAGGTGGTGGCGGTGCGACGACGACGGTGCGGCCTAGTACCACGGAAGATGATACCGGCAGCTTCCAGGATCGCTCGCTCCTTCTTACTGGGTGGCCCTCTCTTCCGCAGCATGTCCTCGGTTGTGCATTTCCTACCGGAGCTGACACAGCTGCCACAGGTGGGCTTGATACGATCGCATCGAATCTTGCGTCGACGACAGTAATCGCAAGCTGCAACTTGGCCATCTGAGCCATCAGGCATACGTCCACGGAGAGATTGAAGCACTTCGGCTGCCTTTTGGATGTTCTCTTCCGATGGGTAGTCGGGATGTGACGAGGAGGAGGAAGAAGCGTGAGGACCGAGGTGCTTGGCGATCTCGAAACCGGCGGGGATGTGGATGTCTTCGAGTGTAAGGCGGCGTTGCTTGTTGAGGGAGAGGGAGACTGAAGCGGAGGTGGAGGGTTCGGCAGAAGGGCTGCGCGAGGTGGAGCTGGAAGGACCAGCGGAGAAGGTGCCCCCTGATGAGCTGCTACCGCTGCTTGCGTATGTCATTGTGAGTAATGGAATCCAAGATTCAAGAAGCTCGAATCTGGTGTTGTGGTCGTTGCCGTACTGGCTGATGCTGGCCGAGATGTATGCGCGGTGGCGGTGGTAGACAAGAGCTGATCACGAACGTCAAGCTAGACGACAAAGGCAGCAAGTAATGCCTAGGATACAGAATTGGTATTATGATATAGAGTGGCGCAGTCGAAGAAGTCCAAGCGCTGCAGAGAGTGGGTGAAGCTGGTATGACAAAGAGAAAGCTTGGTGTGTCGTCCTACGCTCGAAGCTTTGCTGTGCGTATTCGTAGCTGTCTAAACGAAGCTGTAAGTGCAGAGCTGTAAGGTTGTAAGATGGTAAGGTAGGATGGTGTAGACTGTAACGATGTATGTCAAGGCAATGCGAAGGGGATGATCAGCCTGGATAGGCTATGTGATGCTCAGAGGATTATAAGCAAACCAGGCTCTGGCTAAAGGGACTACGCCAAATGAAGGCTATACTTGGAACGCCGCAAGCAGCAGCAGTTAGAGCTGGAGGAGGAGGAGGCAAAACGAGACACAAGCTGGGGTAAACGGCAGGAGATGTCGGCGCTAAGGACGTTCGGCAACAGACCGAGAGGCAGCAGACCAGAGAGAACAGAAAGACGTCTGAGGATGAGGATGGGCACAGTGCCAGGCCAAAGCAAAGGAAAAGGGTGTGGACCCAGGCATGCAAAGGTGATTGATTGATTTGTTTCAGCTGAGAATCCAGGGCACAATCACAATATGCAGAGGGCGACATACAACTGAGACGACGGATGTGCAATCCGAACAATGCAAAAGGTCTGGGTCTAATTCGACAACGACGACCTACAAGGGCAAGGCGAGGCGACGCGATGGCAATGCAAACAGTAAGCGAAGCCGAACTACTGGATTGTGCAGCCACTGACAATCAAATCAAATCCACACCATGGCGACACGACGACGACGAGCACAAGAACTACGACATCGTGTGTCTGTGTGTGTGCGACTCAACCGACGGACAATGCATCATACACTTAGCCTGTTACAAACGAAGACACTCGGATATGTATTGGATTTCTCTTGTGCAGCACGAACAGCACCTGTACAGCAGAAACACAGCAACGTTGACGGCGAACGGCAGCAGTTGCGGAGAGAAAAAGCAGGTTTGCGGATGTAGTTTTAAGCGAGAAGCAAGACGAACGAATCCAGGGCTGGACTGGAGAGCGCAACACAGATGATGTGCGTTGTGTGCCATCCTCAACTCTGGTTCGTAAACGAGCGGGGTTTGAACATTGCAAAAGTCAAGTTTGGAGACAGACAGACGGAGGACCAGAACAATAGAAAAAAAAAAAAACAAAAAAAAAAAGGGGGGGTTGGAGACTAGACTAAAGGGCGGGGTGGCACAGCTGCTACAGTACAACAGTATAACGCATCGAACCGTTTCTCTCTTGTTTGCCCTTTTGGCGCGCCCATTTGTATGTGCAAACAACTGCAAACGACCTTTTCCTTCAAAATCAAATCTAAGCGAGGGCTGCTGGGCGACGGAGAGACCAGTTTATGCGAACTTTCTGGGGTCTGGACAATTTCTCTCTCTCTCTATGCTGTCCTTTTTCGCCCTCTGTCCTGTCTCACTCTCGCCCCTTCTACTGTTTCCGTCTCGAAAAGAAAAGCGGCGAATGGATGGGAGAAAGGTACCGTCCTATTCATGTCTTGACGTTGCATCTCATTATGAAACGGCGGCGGAGGTGGACAAGTGTGCGGAAGAGCGGCCGCGTCGTTCAGGTATGGGACCAAACAATCCATCATCGCCACCCACTAGTTTTGGTCACTGTTGCTCCAATGCTTTGGGCACGAAGCTGTACGTGCTGTTTCGAACAACGACGCTAAGTTTGCACCGTTAGACCATTGTACGTGGCTGCAAAGACGTTTCCTTTTCGACTGAAATGCGATATGTTTAGCTGGTGCATATGCCAAGCGATTTGCTTCCTCCGCGGAAGCCTTCGTCGTGCAGTAAACTGTTCTAGTGTCTCCGCAATTTCTCACCCTGCGATCCACTGCCGCTGCCGCTGTTGCAGGTGTTGAACCTGTCATATTTTACGTTCATTTTCTAGGCAAAAGCCCAGAGAGAAATGCTCGAAAATTCGAATTCGGCAACTCGCACAATTTGGCAAGTGACCAGAGTGCACAAAATGCACACACACACACACAACAAATGAAACAGTTCGAAATGTGCAGGAGAGTACAGATGTTAAAATTGGGCCGCCTAGCCAGTGTGTGGCTTTTGCTTGTCTGTACCTGTCTACTCAGCTAACCGTTAAGCCAACCCGACAGGCAGGCAGGCAGGCAACAAGCCATCTCTTCTCTCCCATGTGCCAACGTGTCCCGTTGTTTGCAATCGTTTGAAGCCAACGAAGGATGTCGGCGGCGGTGCAAAAACGGAACGCCGGATTGGAGTTCTTTCTTTCTTTTGTTCTCTTCTCCGGTAAAGAATAGGGTCTCGCCGCTATCGTGCCTATTGTCTCTACGGTTGTGGATCTGCGGAACGACGTTGTGGCAAGCTTGTCCTGATGCTGAGATTGCGCGAACAATGGCCAAGACAAGGAAAAATGGTCGAGAGGGCACAAGACGAGAGAGGTTCTCTGTGCAACTCTTTCTCTTGCTCTCTCTCTCTCTCTCTCTCTCTCTCTCTCTCTCTCTCTCTCTCTCTCTCTCTC
>MAIP01000140.1:0-31634 GCA_001736125.1 Pseudozyma tsukubaensis | reverse complement strand
TTTTGCCCCCCCAAAAAAAAAAAAAAAAAAAAAAAAAATTGTGGAGGATCTGCACCGTGCCTGTGACACCGCTCGACAATTCTCGGATGCATTACCGGCACTGCCGCGCGTCTGCTTCCCGGAATTGTACCTTCGCACAAAGGGAAAGGCATCCTTCATAGATCTGAACGAGATGAGACGACTTGATAATGAACAGTCGGCTTCCATTGAGCATCTCCCATATCTAATGCCGACGATACCGCGGCGGAGCGTACCTAAGGTGCTGACACGCACGCAAGAGAGATCCGTGCCATGAAATAGACGAGAATGTGAAGGGGACCGAGCTCATGCCCTTTGTTCCGGGCACGGCTCCTAACTCTCACACGCATCCCAATAAGGCCTGGTCTCTACCACCCGAACAAGAGCACAATTGGAATGCCCTTTCATCTCCTGGTTCGGACAGAGCGGCTCGAGCAACACATGCGCCAGCAGCACGCGCGACTCTGAGACCTGAGATTCCCTTTATGAACCAGCACCCGCCTCACTAACGACATACAGGGATGGCTTTCGTCCCTGTATTGCCTGCACTGCGACTCTCTGAACGAGCTCGCACCTGACTTGACACGTTGTCACTGCCCGCCCATTAGGTTGCCCAGTCCTGCCGGATCGAAGATAAATAGCGTGTACGACGCCTTGCCTCCCCTAGCCCACTTCGACCATTCCCTTACGTACCCAGTCCATCATCGGCACTGTTCTTCCCCCTCGCCCTCTTAGCTCCCTCTCCGCCGCTCTCAGCATATCCCCTCTTCGTCATGCCTGCAGCGCCAAAGGGTCGCGGCTACGGCGCGCCAAAGAAGACGCGAGCTAGAAACAACGACCCACCCTACCGACCCAGCAGCGGTGAAAGGGCTAGAGGTAGCCAAGTCCCTTCAGGCCCGGTTGACACTGGCACCAGAGCCTCTGCACTCGTCGTTCATCAGTTCACCGAGCCAGCTCCACGTGCCTCCTCGTCTCGCCCAGACACTCACCCCGGTACTCTGCCTCCCCAGAGAAGCGCGTACCGCGCTTCCGTCCCAGCCACAGAGCCTCTTCGGACCGCTAGGCCACCTGGACTTTCTGGAGCATCGACCACTCATCTGTCCGCCACCGCGCGACCCTCCCCGGTCCAATCCGCCAGCTCTCTCCCGCCTGGTCTCGGCTTCATCAATGCTCACGGCTACCCCTGGGCCACCGCAATGGGCCCCACCGGCTTGAGAACGCTGGCAACCGTCAGTACCACGCTTCCTCGCTCCACTCCACCCACCTTTGGCAACACTACTTCGATCCCTACCCCAGCCCCCATAATCGCTGGCCGTCATCGATCCCCTCTGCCGGCTATACCTCGACGTGCCGCGCCCATCGCAGGCCCACAGCCTGACAGCCCTGTCGCTCGACCTTCTGACGATTCGTCGGCAGCGACTGCGGGAGCCTCAACGACGATACCGGTAGGTACGTTTACATTTGCCCAGCAATGGAACGAAGACTTCAAGGCTCTGATCATTCCTCCCTTCCCTCTCGATCAGCCACCGGGTCTTCAGGCCGCAGCCACACCTTTCGCACCCTCCACGCCACGCCAGGTCACCGTCGACGTGGGCCAGCCGACAAACGAGGACCGCCAGACAGCCGCCAACACTGAGGATCCTCCTTTGGCAGCAGCGTCGGTTGCTAGGCCGACCTTTGAGCATCTCTTCGGTCCCAGCCTTTCCGACAGCAGAGATTATTTTGGTCGGCCTGCCATCGACGCCGGCAATACGGTACGACAACTACACTCGGGGATCGCACCAACCGTCGACTCTCGCCCTCTTCCCAACATCACCATCGACGACCATCGCAACGAACTTGGGTTCTCTTTCCTACGCAACGAACTTCCACTGTGGACCGTCCGCCTGGGTCACATCTCCCGTGGCCCCTTCGCCGACGAATACTGGAGGAAGCTCTACCTCAAGATACGCGGTCAAGAGGTGGATCACATCGATGACCTCCTGCTCGGCCCAATGCACCTCGCCTACCTCCACCAACACCCCCTCCCTGTTCCCATCACCATCGACTTTCTCAACCTGAGCTACCGCCTTGAAAGTCAGACCAGGTATGTCACTGGTGCTCGTCACCAAGTCATCGACACCTCCTCCAACACCATCATGATCAACACCGACCAGACGGCAATCGCCAACGGCATGCAAGCTATCGGCACTCAGTTCCTCACCGAGACAATCGACCTTCCCTCGTTCAGCAGCGTCAATGTCTTACACTTGGAGTGCGTCGATGCCGTCGAGCAGTGGTTCCAAACACCCGGCCGCAAGATCCTGGTCCACACTCACCCGCCAATGGCATACGCTATGGATCCCTTCTGGAGAGAGCGTCAGTGGCTACCAGCCAATGCCGACACCAACAGACATCGCCAGTACACTCAGTACGGACACGTACCCGACTCGATCGACGACGACCTTCAGGATGCACAACTGGACGAGTAGGGGCGTACCCTTCCCTTTCCAACACGCGACCCAACCCCATGACCCTCCGCCGACCGGCCCCCTTTTCCCTCCCCAAGTCCGCTTCCCTCGCTTCGTTATAGTTTCTCTCGCTCCCTTTGTAGATAGATCCCCCGACCTTATGCTCAATGTGACTCGTACCGTTATACACCAGCCTGCACACGCTGTGAAACATAAGCCACCAACACTAGAGTAATAGTCACAGCGGGACCATTAAACAATGAAACAGGAAGAGGGCCTTCGGGCCCTCTTCCGTGTGTGTGCGGCGGCGCCGGCCCCTTCGGGGGCCGGCTACCGCCTTTACTGCTTCGAAGGTTTCCCGCCTTGCTTGGACACCATGCCAAGCAAG
The DNA here is from genome assembly GCA_001736125.1 of Pseudozyma tsukubaensis. Taxonomy (NCBI): domain Eukaryota; kingdom Fungi; phylum Basidiomycota; class Ustilaginomycetes; order Ustilaginales; family Ustilaginaceae; genus Pseudozyma; species Pseudozyma tsukubaensis. The sequence goes on along the minus strand of MAIP01000140.1, from coordinate 28,778 downwards.
AGGCTGCGTTCTGCCTTCTCGGCCTCGGCGGTTGCCTGCTATAGGACTCATACGCCTCCCGGCCCTGATCTTTCGGGATCAGTACAACAATAGGGAAAAGAAAAGTAAGTAAGTAAGTAAGCTGAACATCGGCATCGTAATTTCGTACTGGATTGACTACGCCTTCGCCAACTCCGGCATGACCGGATCCGCCGTATGGAGAATCCCTATTGCTCTTCAGTGTGTCTTCATCTTCTTCCTCATCGCCACCACCTTGATCATCCCCGACACTCCCCGATGGCTCGCATCCAAGGGACGCGAAGCCGAAGCCATTGCCGTCCTCGAGCGTCTCCACAACTCTTCCATCGACTCTCCTGAAGTCCAGAAGTCCTTCGCCGGTATTCAGCAGGCCCTTGAGTACGAGCGCGCTGCCTCCAACACTGGCTGGAGTGCCCTGTTCGCCTCGGACAACATCCAGACTCGCAAGCGTCTCTTCCTCGCCTGCTTCATCCAGGCCGCTCAACAGCTCTCCGGTATCAACGCTCTCATCTACTACTCTGGCACCCTCTTCATCAAGTCGGTCAAACTCAGCCCGCACGAGGCTTCGCTCATGGCTGGTGGTCTCAACATGTGCCTCATCCTTGGTTCGACCATCTCTTACTTCCTTATCGACCGCGTTGGACGTAAGAAGCTCCTCATTCCCTGCATCATCGGCATGTCGCTCGTCATGTGCGCTCAGACTGGACTTGTCAAGAAGACGCAAGACGACCTTACAGCCAAGGTTTACGGTCGTGCTGCCGCCGCTATGCTTTTCGTTTTCGAGTTCTTCTTCTCTCTCGGTTTCCAGGCCACCGTCTGGCTTATCCCCTCCGAAGTCCTTCCCTTGCTTATTCGTACCAAGGGTTCGGCTCTCTCGACCGCTTCCAACTGGATCTTCAACTTTGCCGTCGTCAAGTTCACGCCTTCCGCTCTCGAGCAGATTCAGTGGAAGACCTACATCATCTTTGCCATCCTCAACGCTTGCTGGGTTCCTGTCATCTACTTCATGCTTCCCGAGACTGCCGGTAAGAGCCTCGAGGAGATCGACGAGCTCTTCACTACCGACGGATGGCACATCGACACTGCCCATGCCGCTGCTGACACCAAAGCTGCCGCTCACCAGAACAACGATGTCGAGTACGCTGATGTAGACACTGGCTCGCAGAAGGGTAGCCAGAAGGATGAGCGTGTTATCACTTCCACCCTCGACTCTCGCTAGATTGCCATTACTTAGAACTTGAAGTTTACTCTCTGTCACGATACCCCACGATCATGCCCTCCTCTGTCATCTTTATCAATGAATCTTACTGCAACGTCTTCTTTGATTCTTCGGATCTGCTTGTGTGCATCTTGTTTGTGTGGCTCGCCTTCTATTTGGTGGTGTCAAAGCAGGCTTCCGGCCGAGGACGAGTAAGGCATACCGTGTTCCTCGCACATTCTGCGGGCTCCTTCGTCGAGCATAGCTGGCGTTAGGATCTCGGTCTGGCTTGGCCTGCGTACTACTGTGTGGTCGAGCATGTCTGGGTCCAAATCGTGATGTTCATCATCATCGGAGTTGTCTTCGTCGTCATCTTCGTCTTCAGCGCTGGTATTTTCGTCGTCTGACACATTGTCCGCGGCACCCTCATTCAAAAGATACGAGAGATCTTGTCCTTCGGCACGAGCAGCATCCACTATGGCTGCCGCAGCTTCTTGGAACGAGAAACCATCTTCGCCCGCAGCGCTGCTAGCCGACTCGGTCGCTGCAAGCCCTTCTCTTCCAAGCTCCACCGTCATCCTGAGCCTCCAAAGCCGCGGTGTGACTTCCGTCCGAGGATCGACCAGAACGCGGACGCGACTCCGGTCACGCGTCTGCGAGAGTTGCGCCATTGTGCTTTCAAAACCCTCTCTAGAGACCAGAAATGCCTTGCCAAACAAGAATTGCGTCCGCATGATGAACGTGAGTATTTCACTGTGATCTCTGAGCATAGCAAGACCCGTGGTGAACCTGCCGTTGCGACCGCGTGCGAAGTTGATAGGGAACCATTCCGAAAGAAGGGCTTCATCGACGGCGTCGTTCGACTCCATGTCTACTGCTACAAGGTAGTAAGTCGTCGTAGCGGCATCGGCGACACCGGTGCTCTCGCTGGTCGTTGGCATCGCTGCGAAGATATCAGGCTGTGAGGAAGTCCGTAGGAAGGAAGAATGGTTCAGCTAAGCCGAAGGATCATAAACATCCAAGTCAGGGGAGCACTCACAGCGATTTCTAGCTAGACGAGCAGCTAGCATAGAGATGTGTTACGAAAGGAAGCTTGGCGATCGTGTTTACCTAGTAGTGTTCACTTGATACTCTGATCTTATAGACCAAAGCCGCTAAAGATCCTTTCCGCACACGTAGGCGGATTGATACCGCTCTGCAGAAGATTGACGCGTGTTGACAGAGTGTTGCTCTGCAATCCCGCACTTTTGGCTTCGCTTTCCGGTAGCTGACGGAGGGGACACATTAAAGCCTGCACTTGCGCACTTTGTCCGCTTTGAAAAGGGTTTCCGCTTTGTCTCGGCGTGACTAGGTGTCTGACACACGCAGCTCATCGCCCTGAGTGGGTCTTCAAGAATCTAACCGAGACGATCAGACAGTTGACATTGACACAGACCAAAGGCAAACGGCATCGAGAATGAGGAGAGAGTAGGAGATCGGATTTTCAAAAGACAAACGACGAGAAGATGGGAGCAGAAGTACAGAGAGCCAGGAGCTACAGTATAGCTGAGCCCGACGTATCGACAGAGTGGATTTAACGATGAGCCAGGAGCACGATTCTTCGCTGTGATCGATCACCCGGTCGTTGAGACCATCTAAAGCTTCGAAGCGCGAACAGTCTTGGCCGTAGGCTGGACTGTGGCAGTTCGGGTCACCTTGGTAGGGGCAGCTCGAGTTGCGGCGGGCGAAATGAACTTGCAAGGAGCAGCGGGCTTGAAGGAGAGATCAGGGTACTCGTACTTGTCCATCTCTTCGCACTTGGTCTTCCAGTTGTCCTTGGTCAGCTTGTGACCGTCCGACTTGGCGAGATCTTGCAAGGCAGTCTTCAATTCGCGTACCCAGCTGCTGTAGTAGGCATTCGGGTAGTTCTTCAGATAGGCAGCCAGCTTGTGATTGGCCATGGCGATGTTGTAGAGGAGCGGATCAATCAGATAGACTGAGCAACTCATCTTGGAGGTGACTTCAAGGACCTTTCCCACTGTTTCCATGCCGAAGACCTTCAAAAACATGCTGACCGCCGTAGGAGCTGTCTTTGCAGCATCGTAGTTGGCTGCGATTTGCTCGACAATGTTGGCTGCATCACCCCGTTTCATGTTGGTCACCGCGATGTGAAACGCGGGGGGCGAGGAGGGAGTCATGGTGAGATCACGTTGTCGTAGATCGTGTTTAGTACTGCGCTGAGCTGTGATGAGTGACGAGGGATTGTGTCTTGCTGGGTCAGTGATGTGTCTACATGCCGAGGAGGAAAGAACTCTCAGATCATACCCTGGATTGAATCGACTGAGTGGAAGATTGATGTTCTCGAAGGTAGGAAGAGGATGACGAAAGAGAAGGATGAAAAGGAATTGGGGTAAGCCTTTTATCGTTGTCTGGCATCCTCGCTCGTCCCGCTTTGCGCACTGCAAACGCTCTCCACACTACAGCACTCGGCCAGCTCCCCTTCGTCCGAGCCGAAAAGACCGCTCAACAGTGTCACCAACCTTATCACGCCGCTCGATCACTCTCTTCAATCGTCACATCCTCACTCCGTGAATCGTCGGCATCGGCACCACGCCAGCCAAGTCCCTTATCGGATGTCAGCCGAACGATCCCCCTTGTCGCCGAATGCCAAGATCGTGATCGTAGAGAATCAAGCGCACAGTCCATGCACTTGACTGCGCAGCCCACCTAGACAATCTAGCGCAAGAAGAAATAAAGTTTACGGAAGTGATCAAAACAAAGAGAAGCCAAAATCCAACGGCTGCGTTGGTGCCGAGAACGCAGCTGCACCTGGATTGAGCAACGAAGAAAGCCATTCGTCCGCGTTGGAAAGGAAGAGATCCAGCGAGTCAGCTGAAGGTGTGACTGCGCTTCCATTCGCTCCTCCGCCTGCTGCTGTTGTGGGGTTCAGCATGCCCGTCACCGATGCGCTGTCTCCTTGCGCTGCAGCTCCTTCCATCGTGAACCCTGCATGGCCCTCCGAGCCGCCACCTTGTGAAGGTGCATTGTTGGCATGCCCCGCCCCTGTAACGCCACCACCAGCATTGGAGACGGCCGACGAAGCAGTGCTCGGATCCGACCTCGAACTTGCCGAAAACCGATCTTCGCCACTAGGTGGAATCCTCGTTGCGTCGTCAATTCGCACTCCTGCACGCGCCATGTTGAGTAACATATTCGCTGCGCTCTGCAGCTCTGTCAACGTCATCGCCAACCTATCTGCACATCCTCCCGGGTAATGAACGCCTAACACCTGGAATCCAACACTCTGTGGGTTGAGTGTAGCCACTTTATCCTGAATCCGTTTAAGCAGCGACCGCATCACATAGAGCTCTTTAACTGCGAGGTGGTCGCCACGCGACTCTTGAATATTGGCTCGAACCGTGGCGACGTATTCTTGGATGTAGCCGAGCTTTTCTTGCACTTCTTCAGCTACGAGGAGCTCGTCAAGCTCAAGAGCGAAGAGCATGTCGCTGGCGATGATGGTGTTCATGCTGAGCAGCGAATAGGCACTGCCGTACAGGTGGCAGAGCATCGTAACGGGAATGCGGCGTGAGAGCAGGCGTCGTCCGCGCAGATCGCTGAGCGCAAGATCGACACAGATTTGGCGAGAGTTTTTGTATCTGTCCACCGAGACAAGATCCGATGACTCCATCCAGAACGGCCGGTGAAGCAGTGATCGGAAGAACACAATCTGATTAGTGCACAAGTGGTGATAGAAAGTGGTGGAGAAGTCTTGATGCCGCATAGCCCCGCCCGACAATGGTAGTGAGGTCGATAAGCACGGTGGCAGTGACTCTGTGAAGTCAACAATATCTCGATCGATCTCCAGCGCGCGCTCATAGATCCTCGTCGTGGGAGACGAGTTTGAGCTTGCTGCAATCTCTTGAAACAATCTCGATATGCGCTCGATGTAGACGCGGAACCGGTCTCGGATGACAAGGTACTGCGCGCAAGCTAGCTCCAGTCCGGTACTGAGATAGTCTTGCAGCGTTGGCGTTGGTGTCGTCGAGAAAGGAATCTCCGTCATCGGCCGACCGAAAAGTACGCTCCATTCACGATCCTGATGCACGATATGCGACCACAGCACTCGCCTCTGCAATGTCGCCGAGCAGTTCTGCCCCAAATGAGCGCCGTCAAGATGTAGCCCAAGATCGATAGCTCCGCGCATACATGATGCCACCTGCAACCAAGTCGACCGTGGAACGCGGCAAAGGTCAAGGTACCTACAGAGATTCAGCGATGCCGAGAGCGAGTCCAACGTGTGCAAGCCCAAGCTCTCCGAGAGAGACAACGCCTTCCTCGCAGCAAAGAAGTATGTCCGTGACGAGCGAGTCGGATACGGTCGCACCGCAAGGTCAAGCGTCGTCAACCCAAAGATCGAAAGACAGAACGCCATGAGCGGTAGCATCTGCACGTCGTCAGAAATGGAGCATCGATCGATGCAAAAGTTGATAGCTTTGCTGAGCTCTTGTGGACTGGCAGGAAAGCGCGACCAGTTGAAATCGTCGAGGTAGATCTGCAGCAGGCGCTGTGCCTGTGTTTTGCTCGGTAGCGATTGTTGCACTGAGCGCAGCTCGTACTTGGGTATGACAAGGCCAAAGCCTCTACCTAGCTGACCGGTCCATGATAGTAGATCTGTGCCGATCCCCTCGTGACGACGAAAAGGATTCCATCCGAGTCCATTGAGCGCTGGTTTGCCAATGAAAGCATCGTCTGCGTCGACCATGCTGCGTTGATCTGATTCGGGCGCGAGGGCGCTTTGCTGGCTCCGAGAGGAAGACGGAGCAGCAAGGACTGCACCTGTAATGGACATCTGCGCGGCCGAGCTGGCAGGAGTCTCGAGAGCAGCGCCCATCTCGGACACACGCCTCTGCTCGCCTTGCATTGCTTCTCCGTGCTGTTGTTGTGGCTGTACGGTTGGCCATTGCGCCACCGTAGCGAGTTGCGCAAGCGCATCTGCTCCAGTATGTGCAAGCTCGGATGATGCGTCAGTCTGAGTGTCACGCAAGCCTAGCGATGTCCTGGACATGGAAGAGTGGTGATGTGCATGCAGGCCTAGCATGGAAGTTGAGCTGAGGTCCGAGGGGCTTTGCAGAGGCGGCAGAACACGAGTAGGTGAGGACATCGAAGCGCGCGGAGCTGTCATGCTACGCAATATAGCTGGTGTACTTGATGAAGGCCCAGCTTCTGTATGTCCTGAAGTGTGATAGAATGATTGAGAGCGTCGATGATGACCTGGGTCTGGCGCCTGATACCGATGCGGTGACACAGGTGGCTGCTGCTGAAGATAGTGAGTATGTTGATAGCCAGCATTGTGCTCGTGATGCTGGGATTGCCGCAGAGGCTCATATGGTCTTGGTCGCGAAGCAAACAGTGATGACTCATGATCGCTAGAATCCATGTGGCCAAATGACGGATAAGACTGCGAAGCTACCACCCCTGTCGTGTCCTGTGAAGGATGTGGTGAGGTTGCATCGTGCTCGTCGTCGAGCTCGTAAGTATCCATGTCATCCATATCGTCGTGTGGTTCCTCTTTACTGTCTGCCTGTCCCTCGCCGTTGGCTTGCAGTGCGAGCTTCTGTCGCATCCGAATACGCCTCGATGGACGATGAAGATTCGAAGGTGGGGAACAAAGGTGGGCTATACCTCGCTGCATGCACTTCTCGCATGGGAAAGTGCGACTGCATCTCTGTTTACGCCGTTGACATTGTAGACAGCTGTACTGATAACGATTGCGTTTGCCGTGATCGTGATGTTCGTACCCTCGATCGTTGCCGTGGCTGCCGTTGTTGCCGTTGTTGCCGTTGTTGCTATTGCTGGGACCAGCGATACTATCACCGCCGTTGTATGCACCTGAGTCCGGCGCATAGCCTTGTGATCTCGCTGATTGCGGGTTGTCGCTCATCTTGTTTGGCCAGCTTCACCTATGCGAAAGGTTTCGGAACAAGGTAAGGATTGACGGCGGCGATGTCGGCAAGGAGATAGGACGATGTTGGTTTTGGAGAAGAACGAAAATGAGGCACGAGAAGAGAGAAAGCTTTAGGATGCAGTCAAGTTGGACCTATCTCCGAAATTGTGCAGTGCAGCAGTCCTTGATCCGAAAAGGGTCACAAGGGTCCTTCTTGCCTTTCTTCGCGTGGCTCGGCTAGCAGCGCTGAGTCGGACGAACCTGTACCTTTTTGGACGTGACCGTTCTCCGCTTTGCAGCTTGTACGACTCTATGATGCTCGTATATCAAGTAGAAGCAGTAGCAGAGATATGATCTGACACGTATAGGGAAAGCAGGGATGAGATGATGGCGGACGTACCATCAGCCGTGCAGGGTCACGCCACAGATGAAGATCAAGCCTTGATCAAACAGGCGCGGACAATCAAAGTATCCAGGCCCGGCTGTCTCCAGACCGGTGAACTAATGAAGCCTGTAATGAAGGGACGACGGTTGACACCGGGCGGCAAAAAGCGAGACGACACCCGCTTGTGTATGTTTGGCAAGTGACAAGGTTGCATTCACAGACAACAAGGTTTCGGGCATGGCGGGCGAGGCCCTTGTAGTATCCTTCGTCAGTGGTTGAAGGGAAGAAAGTGGCCGGCCAGTGCGCTTTCAAGTAGCTATGGCAGGCGTGGCAGCACACAGTTGGTTCATCTCGCTATCTCCTGTCTGTCAGGCAGCAGCGAAGGTGGTGTCCGATAGCCGCCCGAAGAGCTCCCCACTAACACTTTCATTTGGGCGTAGCCGCCGAGCAGCTCAAAGTACGGCAACATCCGCGCTGATTCACATGAAAGGGCAGTAGGGCATCTGCCCGAGTACCTCAAGGAAATATTGCCTGACAAGAACAGTCTCTGAATACAGCACGCCTCTGAGGGTCGTCTAGCACGGTTAGCGTTCTCCATATAAGTTAGTCCGAGTCAAATGCATTCCAACTGTAACCATCTAGATATACATAGATACCCGAAGCTTGTATAGATACCCGAGGCCTAGCACGAGCTGGCTCAAAGAGCTCGAATGAAGAGTTCAAGGCAGTGCGGCATGGCAGTTGTGTGGGAAGATTACAGGAGTGGAGCATCGTGGGAAGGTGATGTCCAGAGAGCATGATTTCCGATGAGGTGATTCCACGGTGTCACTGAGGACCCACAGTGTACCGTTGTAGTGGATACAGTATCGAGCGTTTAAGGGACCGGATCAGGGTGAGAGATTTGCGAGCAGTTGGCTTAGGCTATCGACATGGTCGCCGACTTTTCGATCATGTACTCTTTCAGACCGGCCCCCATACCGGCTTCCTTGCCGAAGCCTGACTGATCGACACCACCGAACGGGATCTCGGCTGCAGTCGTACTACCGCCGACGTTGAGACCAACGTTGCCGGCCTTGAGCTGCTCAAACATACGCCAGAGTCGGGCCGAGTCCTTGGTGAACACGTAGGATGTGAGGCCCATGTCGGTATCGTTGGCCAGCTCAACTGCCTCTTGCTCGGTAGCGAAGGTGGCGACATTGATGAGAGGAGCAAACGACTCTTCTTGGAAGACAAGCATGTCCTTGGTGCAGCCAGAGATCAGCGTGGGCGCCACAAAGTAGCCCGAGCTTGGCACCTGAGCTTGTGACGTGTAGACGGTGGCGCCTTTTGCTTTGGCATCGTCAATATGCTCGCGCGCTTTTTGCTGGCTTCGTTCTGTTTGCAACGGTCCGAGTGTGGTGGAGCTTTCGGAACCATGACCGAGTATCACACGGTCAAGCTGCTCGGCAATCCTTTGGAGCACGCGGTCCACAATGGACTCGTGAACAAACGCCCGCTGTGCTGAGATGCATGTCTGCCCCGCATGTCTCAGCTTGTTGGCGACAAGCGCAGTAGCCGCTGCATCCACATCTGCATCGTCAAAGATCAAGTAGGCGCCGAGACCGCCCAGCTCAAGCGTCATCTTCTTGAGTGTAGGAGCACATTGCTCCATTAACAGCCGGCCTACTCGAGTGCTGCCTGTGAAGCTGACCTTTTTGATACGTGGATCTGAACAAAGTGCCTGTCCGATAGCCGGGGTGTTTTGAGATGAAGCCAGAACAATGTTGACCGATCCAGGAGGAAAGCCGGCCCGATGAAGAAGATTTGCCACGGCAAGAGTCGATAATGGCGTTTCAGGTGATGGTTTGGCAACAATGGTACATCCTGCAGCTAAGGCACTGACAGCCTTGCGGATAAACAGAGCCACAGGAAAGTTCCACGGTGTCAGGATGGCCACCGGACCGATCGGTTGTAAGATTGTGAGGAAACGCAGCGACGGATTGATTGCGCTTTTGACCACTTGGCCTTGCACTCTCTCTGTTTCCCCAATGTACCACCAGCTAAAAGTAAGCGCGTACTGGACCTCGGCTCGAGCCTCTTCGAGGGGTTTGCCTGTCTCGTAGACTAGGATCCAGGCGAGATCCTCAAGATTGTCGCGAATAAGCCTATCGAAGTTGAGCAACAGCATTGCTCGCTCTCGCGCCGGAATTGCGGAATAGGTTGGGAAAGCTTGACTGGCCTGTTGTATGGCTCGGTCAACATCTTTGAGAGTGGACGCTTTGATGTTGCAGATCGCGCTGCCTGTACCTGGATCTGTAGGTGAGATTGTTTCGTTAGTGGACAGTCGATTGCCAAGATCGGTCGTCAGTTTTGTTTTGTATCGGTCGGCTCGCAAATGTTCTCACTCACCTCTGACATCGAACGTCTCATTGTCCGTTGCTTGCTGACCTTGAGGTGCCTTGACAAAGTCAGAGGGATCGAGCAAGGACGTGTCCTTGAGCTTGTTATTCATACTCGTCGGTCGGTTCTTGTTTTGTTGTGCTCCTGTGCGCGTTTGTGTGGATCTTGAGCAGAGGCTGGAGCGGAGATCGCCGGATTGCAAATCTTTTGAGTTGGGTGGTGCTATGGGCTTGAGTGCTCGAATTGAATGGAGGTGGAAAGTATATGAGAAGGGCGGACTCCAGCACGAGATCGATCAACTTCCTAGTCATTGACCTTTTAGCGTGGGAGGTCGTGGTCGGCTAGTTTGGCTACCTGTTCTCTAGTTGTAGTTTTCCGCTGCTCAGCCAAGCAAGCCAGAGTATGGGCTTAGTGGGCAATATCCCGGTCGCAACGCTGTATCGCGCTCAAAGTAAAGTAGCGAAGGCAAGCAGGAAGAGAAAGCAAGTTCGGCAGGATCGGCCCAAACGGTAAGCGGTGAATGGGAAGAATTGTGTACTCCTCTCCCTCTCTCAAGCCACGCGGCGTCGGCCTCTTGCACGGCCATAAGTCCGTAACATGCGTTCAGGGACATCGATCCGCCCGCTTCACTTCATTGCGTATTTAGCCGTTGACACGAGCTTCTGACCGAAACAGCTGCACAGAGGGGCATGGTCTGTGACTCGCTCTAGCTCGGTAATCCACGCCCACTGTGATAAAGGGAGGGGGAAAAGAGCAAACAAGTATCAACAGCTACCTGCACGACCCTCACTTGAAGCATTAAAATTGTGGGGTTAAGCTGCGGGTCAAGGCACGCAATCAGCAGCCGAACTGGCACGCTCGAGATGCACGTCGGAATTTGTCCTGTTTCGGACTTGTGACCCAAGTGCAGCGTGCTAACTTAGAGGAAGGGTTCCTGTGACCCTTGTGTGCCTTCGCGAGCGCGAGGAACGAGAGGTTCTAATTCCGACACGGCTAATTCTGGGCTTTGGACTTGACGAGCGAGAAGGTTTCTGGAGATGCTAAAAAGTCGTTAGTCTTAGTGTCATATGCTCGTGTGCATCACCAATCGTGGCTAGGCAAGCTGCCATTATCAGGGCCCAAGCTCACATCAAACTATCATTCGTGTAGATGCTCAAGATGGCGTCCGACAAGAGCGCCAACGTTGGCAAGACATTCAAGATCATGGTCTTGCAAGGTGACCACATCGGACCCGAGATCATGGCCGAAGTGCTGCCACTCTTCGACCTCGTGCGAGCGCGTTATAACGTCAAGATTGAAACGGTCGAGCAACTCCTCGGAGGGTCTTGCCTCGATCAGCACGACTGCCCTGTTCAAGACAGCACTCTCGCTGAGGCTTCCGACTGCCACGCCATCCTTTTGGGAAGTGTCGGTGGACCCAAGTGGGATGTGGGAGACTCGAGCAGGAGACCAGAGACAGGCATTCTGCGGTTGCGCAAACATCTCAACCTGTATGCAAACATTCGACCAGCCAAGATCGTATCTGAGCGGCAACTCGAGCTCAGCTCCCTCAAGGACGACGTCGTGCGTGGAGTCAACATCATCACCTTACGAGAAAATGCTGGTGGTATCTACTTTGGCAAGAAGGAGGAGCCTGACAGCCGAGCAATGAGAGGTAAGTTTCTTCCACTTAATAATGCCTCGTGAGCAAGAAACCGAAGGACGATCTCGCTGAAGTTCTCTTCTGATGACCTCAGCTTCGGATCTGTGCGAATACACCCTTGAAGAAGTCGCACGTCTCACGCGAGTCGCAGCAGCTCTCTCGTTGGCCAACGGTAAAGAACCACTCCCGATCATCTCAGTGGACAAAGCCAATGTCATGGCCACCTCACGCTTATGGCGACAAGTGGTCACTGAAACCATTCAAAATGAGTTCCCGCAACTGTTAAGCAAGCTGAGCCACCATCTTGTCGACTCGGCTGCCATGGTACTGGCTCGCGATCCGCGAAAGCTGAACGGTGTGGTGCTGACAGAGAATGTAAGTTGTAGTTGCTGCCAGCACTTAAGACAGGACAATAGTTGCTTTGATGCTGACTCTTTACCTCTCTGCGATGCTTTGCCCTGACAGCTCTTCGGTGACATTCTCAGTGATCTGGCCTCAGTGATTCCAGGGTCTCTCGGCTTGCTCGGATCTGCCGAAATTGATGCGCCTCCAGCTTCATCAGCAGACGGTCGTCCGCCAAGAGGCATGTACCAGCCGGTATCGGGGTCTGCTCCCGATATCGCAGGCAAAGGCATAGCTAATCCAATCGGCATGTTCGAATCTTTTGGGCTCATGTGCCGATGGTCGCTAGGTCTGCCCGAAGTGGGCGATGCTGTAGATAGCGCGATCAAGCGCAGCCTCGATGAGGGTCAATGCACCCGAGATGTCGGTGGTACATTGTCCACACAGCAGGCTGGGAGCCAGCTGAGACAGTGGATTCAAGAATCGTTGTAGCAATGAAAGGCGTCATTTCACCGGCTGCTCCCTGTCGGTATGGGTTTTTGGATGTTTGATGATTTCTACCGATGAGCTTACATCCATTGCCTCTCGGGGCTGCTTTTCCTCCTCCTCCGTGCGATGTGGTCTGACCTCCTGCTGTCATGCTAAATATAGTGTTTAACGTATGTTCTGAATGTCGTGATATTGCTGGTGCAGTAACATGTATAGAGCGGAAATCTAGAAACCTGATCGGAGGTGTGAATGTTGACGTGCTATTGGAGGTTCCAATCAACCCCATACCGGGTTCTTCTTCTCGTGAATCTGGGGCTGTCCTTCTGGCGATCCGGGGATGTTCTTAGCAAGTTTCTGTTTGGGCGGAAGAGCGAAGTAGTGGGACGAGAAAAGAGGCGTCAGTACGTTTGTGAGTGTAGTCGGGTGAGCTGCTTCCAGAGAACTACGTACCAGCTTCTCGAAGACACACTGGTTGAGTGTCTTTTCTGGCTTCCTGCACCTGTAGAATTCCTGGTTGTGCTGCTCGAGACAGTTGAAGTGTGCCTCCCATTCCTTTCCACAGCTCTCGCTCAACTTCGAAATCCTGTGTGCGTTGAAACAATATCGGAGATAGAGTGGGTGCGTAAAGGAAGTTTTGTCAGTAGTCGGATCTTCCAATGCAGTAAAGCCCTTTTACTGAAGTGTAGTGGCACGCGGCTCTTCTAGACTCCAGGCTGTGCCAGACAGCATGGCATCTTTTGATACACCAGGCCCCTTGACTCGTTTTCGAATACCTACAAATCCCTTGCGCATCTCGTTACACGGCGACCCTCCTTGAGACAGTGAGCGGGATCGCGGTTCTCGCTCTTGCAAAGCATAAAGTCCTCGTTGACATCCTTGCAGTGCTGACCGATGAAAAAGCTTGCGGACTTGAGCGGCGCAGAAGTGACACCGAGCTCGTCAATGTGTGGCTGGCTGGATGGCATAGGAGCCGGGTCGATGTAGGGCTTCCCTGGGAAGTTTGCATCTCGGTGTGTAGCCATTTTGGAAGATTATGTGACGATCTGAGGCGAGTCGGAAACCTGGATAACGTGGTTCGATGAAAGATGAATGATGTCTATGTTGCCGTGTGCGGTGCTGAATGTCACGGTTGGCTACAAGATGGGCAACGTCGATGTGTAGGAAGCCGAGATGGTGTTGGAGGTAGCAAGGGTGCAAACAAGAGCGCGAAGGAATCGATTCAAGATTCCGATCACGGGCCAATCAGGACCAGAGCATTTCGGATCCGCGATTTCTTGCTTGTGTGTAGCTCGAGTCTAACAACGTGTCTCCTTTTCGCGCTTTGAACTTTTTGGCTCAAAGTTGCCGAAGACCCTTTCTTCTTTTTTTTGGCTCCACTCTCGTGCAGCGCGAGAACAGAGCAAGAAGAAGATCAATTCAGCTCAAAGGAAGTTGATGAAAGGGACCCTTGCTCAGACATGACAATCACCCCAAGAGCTTGCACCATCCCTCCCTACCACACCTCGATCACTTCTTGTCAAGACAAGCTGCTGAAGCAATAGCTGGAAAGCACTCGGCTCATCCGAACATGGCGAGTTGCAACAGCGCAGCTGCAAGACTGCCCACGTCCTTGCGTCGGCTCACCCGATCATCTGCGAACAACACTCTTCTGCCGCCTGCTTTCTTAGCACCGAGGATCCATGCGCAGTCAATCAGCACAACACCGCCACCTCAAGCTACCGCAGCCTTTTCAACAAAGACCGCGTCCAAGACTCCGTCTACCAACTCAGCATACAATGTCAAGGGAGCACTCAGACGTCTCGGTCAGAACCAAAAGTGGAATCCCAAACCGCCAAAGAAGACAGAATTTGGTCAGGATGGTACCGACAGGCTCAGAAAGTCGTCTCCACGAAGTTCATCCCCACGTAGCTCATACTCACCTCGCAACTCATCTCCGCGTAGCTCCTACCCATCCCGTCGACTATCATCGCCCGATCAACAGCGACCGCTTTCCCGCGACGGACAAGATCACATTGGCTTCCGCATCAGATCCAAAAAGCTCGTCGACCACATCACCGCGGCAATGCGAGACACAGAGACTCGGCAGCGATATTCGCGTTCAGGATCCAATCCTTCTACGCAACCTGATGCCGAGATCAATGAGGCTCTCGCTCACTTCGAATCCGAGATGAAGGCACTCCGCGTCATGATCAAGACCAAAGATGCGTCCGTGGATATGGACAATGCCTTGAAGTCAGCTTCACGTATCAAAGCTCCCTACAACGCGGCTATTCGGCTATGCCTGAACAGCGACAGGATCGAACGCGCTCTGAAGCTGGTCAATCAAATGAAAAAGGACGGTATCTTCCCAAGCGCTGCCACTTATACCATCCTCATTTCAGGACTCACACAGTGCATGACTCGTCACAGAAAGGCTGCATCTAGAGACGGAAGTGGCAACGTCAATGACGAAGATGCGCCTGTACCCAGAGAGGTTCAGCGCGTCCGCGAAGTGTTCGAAGATCTCGAGAAGCTGTGGAAGCAGGCATTCCCTCGCTACTTCCAACGTACCTCATCAGGTAGTCAATCTCTCAGCGCCGCAGCGAAACCCAAAGATATCGTGTCTATGGACAAGACTGAGTTCAACAACCTGTCCGAGCAGGCACGTCGCAACCAGATTTCTCAACAGGCCAGTATCGTGGAGGCACGTGCTTTTCCCAAAGTGCTTTCCAGCGCACTCGGCGCCTATTCGACATTCCTGGCTTCTGCTCAACTCAAAGAAGAGCAACAGCAGCTCTTCGACCGCCTCTTCCCACCGACACAGATCGACAAACTGGTCAAGGGTCTGTCGCCCAATGCTTCGCCGCAAGACAAGCTCGAGCTTGCCAATCGAAAGCTGGCGGAATGGCTCCCAATAGGAGATGTTAGCACCTTGTCGACGTTCCTCGCTGGCACGTCGCGACCAGACGATCCCGATCGCATTTCGGCTTTGGAACGAGTCTGGTCAAGAGCCGTCAAGTTGATGGAGTTGGAACGTCACGAGCGCCTTTCCAAACCTCAGGTTCCATTCCAACGTCGTCACAGTGCAGAGAAGCGTGCATCAGATAGCAGCAACGCTCAGGACATCGTTCGGTTCGTTCCCGATGAAAAGCTCATGCAGACCATCTTGGTTCGCCTGCTGACAATAGACGACGAACAGGCTGCCCTTCGCAACCGCCTCATCTTCGAAACCCTGTCGAAAGTGTACGGTCTCGATCTCGAATCTACCGCCGATGGCATCTTGAGGGACCCCAGGCTGGCTGAGCACGATGCTCAGACTTTGACTCATCAACGCTACCTCTGCGGTGGCGGTAACGATCCGAACAACCAACCTGTGGCCGAGCTGCGCGATGCAAATACCGCTGCCATCATTGTCCGCCTTCTCGCAAATCCTAGTACTTGGAAGCAGGCCGTCGCTTTCTTCAACTACCTTTGGGCGCGAGCCCAGGCTGAACATAGACAACACAATCTTCGAGCTGACTCCGTTGGCAGCATGCTCTCCAACCCCGCCAGTCTCGGCACAACACTCCGCCCTGCCACTGCTGTGAGCCTGCTCTGGGCCCTCGGCGAGGTTGGCGATCCGGTCGCAGCACGTACCATCCTGGACGCCATGAAGCAAGCAGCCGCGTCATCGAACCATCAAAGTCAGGACGAAGAGGATGCTGGCAACCGCCGTGAGCGTCGCTCAAGACAGCCTGCTCATCAGGGTGACTCGAGCGAAGTGGGAGACTGGAAGCCGGCCGACATTGCTTACATGCGGGTCCTCCGCGCTAACCTCGAGGCTGCGCTTAACGAGCCCGTTGGCCTCACTGCTAGCATCCTCAGCAAGAGCAAAGAGGGATCGGAGGAACGCGAATACGACGCTTGGTCAGATACCAAGGCGGTCTTCGGGGACTGGTGCGATCAGAAAGCCAGCAACAAGAACAAGCATTCTACGAATGCGCGTTGGGGTGCTGCTACCGACGATGCTCAACCTATCTCATCGTCCTACCGCAAAAAAGACCGTCGTGCTGACGATAGCAAGCTCGAAAAGATGTCTCGCATCCACGCCGATCGCGTCTACGCTCTCTTCCTACACATCTCTCGAACTTGCGCAAAGCAGCGTGGCGATAAAGGCGTTGAAGTGGCTCGAGAAGCTCTCGCGATTCTCGACAAGCGAATCGGACTCGAATCGCTCGCGATCAAGATCAAACAACTGCAGGAAGAAGTTCTTGACAGGTCCGACCTCTTCAAAAACACGTCTGCCCCCACGCAAAGAGTGTACACCCTGGCACATCTAAACAGGGTTCTCAGTCTTGCGTTAGACACTTCGGATCACGCATTTGCGTCCAAGAGCGACGTGGAGCTGTGGAAGCGCGTCAAAAGGATGCTCCCGTCTGTCGATACGATCGATGCGAAGCGTTCTGCAGGCAGCAATGGTAGGAGTGGGGAAGTACGTGGCAGACATCAGGGAGGGAACCGTCTCTTGCTTTCACGAGACGACCATCTCGAATTGGAAGCTGAAGCGTCGGCTGAGGCCGAAGAGGAAGACAATTTTGAAGCAAGAGAAGAAGAGCAAGGATACCGCGGTGGATACAGGGCTCAACGTAGGTCACGCCATGTCGAACAGGAGTTGGAACGATGGGTTCGTGGAGCTTCATCGTAACGAGCTAGCGTACTTGATCTGAATATGTCCGCACTACAAACTGAGCTTGACATCAATGCCAATCCAGCGCAAGAAGCGCTAAACGACCATGCTTTCGGTCTGTGTCAGGTTAATCTTGAGTGATTTGCCCGAGGTTCAATCGGTGTCTAGTGGGCATTTAAGTGAGCGCATGCAAGAGCGCAATCGTGAAGCTTGGTTGCCTTCACGCTCTAGACCCGTATCCACGCGTCGCCGACTTGTCAGGTAAAGGAATTTGATGGTTAGGACAGGACCGGGCAAGCGATATAAGATGATGGTGGGATTGGTGAGGAGGGGGGCGTACAACGTAAAGGGATTCACACGGATAACATGCATGTGAGTCGAGCGCCTGCTCTCTCGTACAACTGGAGCTAGGGCTCGTGCGGAGCGGGGCTTGCAGACTGCATTTCCAGTGACCAACACGTCACTCACGAAGAAGCGAGGAGCTCCTGCTGGTCGGCGTTGGCTCTGTGGGTGAGCTAAGCATAGCTTTCTTTCGCTCATGTCGAGGGATGATGGTGGCTGGCTGTCAGGCCTCATCACTATTTTGACGTCTGGGTCTCGGCTCTTCACTCAAGAACCGACAGCATCTAGAAGTACAAGTTGCTCGCTCAACTGGCTCCCCTCCCACGTTGTCCATGTTGGCTGCAACGTCCGTTCAAATTGAATTTGCTTGACACAAGCGCGCCATTGGTCATCATGAATGATTGTGCGGTGGCTGCAGCAGACTTTTCTACCGAGCACATCGGAAGAAGAGTGAAGTTCTGTGGTGTGACCCAGTCGCAGGCCGTCTGCGTTATACTCAGCCCAGTACCGTCGATTAGAACGCATGTCTGCGCTGAAAAGGAAAAGTTGCAGCCCTCCAGGCTAGATCCTGCGTCCGCTATGTCGCCCATCATTGACCTCATACACCATTGTAATCCTCCGATTCTGCTGACTTGCCATTGCCTACCTGGACTTTTTCATTGACGCAGGCTGCTAAGATTGGCTCAGGCTTGCTTGACGCAGGCCGCCCAGATAGAGCTTGAAGGTTCGGAGTAAGGTCCGGAGTAGGTCTGCATTAGCCCTGAGTGAGTTGCGTGCAAAGAACTGTACTCTTTGGATATGAGTCTCAGAGACAGACCATGCTGCCCATCTCGAGCGCCTATCAAGATTGCTGCACATCTCCTGGAACAGACCTGGCCGCCAGGTGGTATCCGAAGATGCTTTGGCAATACTGGCGGACAGGATAGGCCGGTCACAATCACAACCTTGCGCAAGACTGTTCAGGCCTTTTTTGCTGGGGCGAATCGCCATGACCGCACAACTCTCACACCAGAACAACTTCGACAACCGGTAGAAGAAGTGTACATCATCAAGGATGTGTAGCCATAGTCCAAGGTCAAGCCTCCAGCGTACTATACAGTGATGGGCTAGCGCAAGCGGCTGCAAAGAGGTGTAGGTGGGGATGAATTCGTTGCAAGCACGATTCTAGCCCTCTTGCCACTCGACGATGAGGTCGAATCTTGGCTCTAGACCACCACCATCTCCAGGGAAGAGGCCTTCTAAGAAGAGTTGCACATCGCGCCAACAGAAGGGAGAAGTTCGTTCATCAGGGTTGCTGGTATCTTCTTCCCCAGCCCAAACATACCTTGACCACTCGCTGGGCCGGATGCCCGTCTGCTCTTCGACCGTCAGAATGAAGCCAAGCGAAAGTCTTTCGATCGGGAGGAGAGGGATTCGCCACAACGCAGCAACAACTTGATCCAATTCGTCGCCAGTGAGGATGTGATTTCTGCGGGTAGCTCAGATGAGGTAGCCTTCTGATTCGAGCAAGTTGACGAAGAAGTTGACTTGCTCACGAAACAGGCTGGGATATGCCAGCGCTTCCTCTACCGGCTGTTGAAGCTGTTCTAGAATAGGACGGTGATGGCGGTTCACCCGAGCAAAAAAAGAAAAAAGCCCTGAACAGTCGGCGCAAGGTTGTGATTGTGACTGGCCTATCCTGTTCATTGGGCTTGGAGAGAATCGCCAGTATCGCCATACATCTTCCGATATCACGAGGCGGTCCGGTTCGTTCCGGGAGTCGTGCAGCAATCTGAATAATTGCTCGAGATGAGCAGCACGGCCTGCCTCCCAAATTTTTATCAACTGTTGCTGCAGCCACCGCACAATTTTTCGGACAACAAGCAGGGATGCGGGTGGACCCAACAACCTGAGCTCCTAGAATCTTTTGGGACCTGCGTCAAGAACCAAGACCAGACGTGTGACCAGAGACGAGGCCTGAAAGCCCGCTAAGATTGTTTGGAGGTTCGACACGAATCTTCCCATCGCAGCTAACCAATTCTGGCTTTGCACATACCTTCAAGAATGGTCGCATCGGACAAATGTCTGTTCAAAGCATGCGTGGTAGCTTTGTACACCTGAAAGTAGACGGCAGTATCGTCGGCGCTTGCACATCGACGTGAATCACTTTTGGTGCGGGTCTATTCAGCCAACCACCCCTCGAGGATAAGCATGACAATTACATCCGCATCTGACCTTATTGTGGCGCTGGAGCAAGCTCTCAGATCTGGTCTCCCCGCGCATGTCTCGCCTGCACTGCATGTGGCCCGATGGAGTGCTTTGATATAGTTTGCCTGGATGTGTGCCGACCCACTACCAGAGCTTATTTTTTTCTTTGCTTTTTCTGCCCCTTTTTTTCCTTTTTCTTTTCTTTTCTTAATTTTTTGTTTGCGTCTCGGCTACTCCTGTATGCTTCCTTCGCGTCTTGCGTAATCCGGCTTCTTGAACCCTTGCTTGCCGTTTGTTGCACCGTTTTGTGCAGACCATGAACGACATAGTTCCAGATTGGTGTTGGACCCCGCTCAACACGGCAACGGCTCACAAGAGTATCTTGCTGTGACAAATCCTTGTTGGATCCTAAATGATGGAGATCGATTTATGTACTGAATGCCGATGGAAAATGTTATACAAGTGCAGAGTCTTAGTGACGGTTCCTGAGACAACATAATCGAGGGAGAGACAGAACGTCCTCATGCTCTCCTCGAGTCAGTCTGTAGAACGAGAAAGCGCTTATACACGGCGCCCAGGCTCATGCTTAGGGTCGTTTGTGACTGGATAAGGGTCTTCTCCGTTCTGCTGCTGTGAGAGTGCGAGAGCTTGCTGGGAGATGGGGATTTGACCGCCATTTGATGCGATGATCTATGATTGTCGTTGAGATTGAGAAATAACGCACGATTGTCAGCTTCCACATATTTTTGTGCAAGTCATCTGTGGGCCAAAGCATATCCGCTGCACGGACACTTACCAATCGTTCATCGCGACGAGACTTCCATACCGCTGCTGTGAGCCACAGACCCCAGATCTGATGTGGTACGAAGAATAGGGCAAGGTCAGAAAGCAGAAGAAGATCACAGAGCGTCAAAGATCAGCATCATTCGCGATAGAGATGGGCAAAGGCAAGAGAGAAGGTGCTGGAGCTTGAGACTTACACCAAGACCAGCGAGACCGGTGACGGCAGTTCGATGCGCCAAATCAACGAAGCTAAGTGCGCGTTTCGACATTGTTGTTGTTGCAAGTCTGAAGCTTGAGTCTAAATCGCGTGAGATTCAGCAATGATTGCAGTATTGCTGCCGGAAAGAGTGTAGGTGGCTGCAAAGGTAAGGAGGAAGTGAATGATGAAGCCAAGTGTGCATGTCAAGTAAGAAAAAAGTCTCCGAAGACAGGGTCGGGTCAATGTGGAGAAAGAGCGAGATCTTATCGGGACATCCCTTCGTATCGATCCAATCGGCTGTCTAATTCAAACAAGATGTTAGGGCAGGGCCCAGGCCACAGAATCACTCTCGCGCAAATCGATGGCCCGTGTCCAGCTTCTTTGTGTAGAATATCGGAGCTGTGAAGTGACGTAGCCGCGGTGCATTTGCACCTTGTGCCTGCTTCTCTCCATCCAGAACACTGAACGAATCGGTTGCTGCAAGCTCACGTCGTTGCTAAAAGTCTATTTTGGCAGTCTCTGCTCGACGTACATCGTTGTGTACCATGCTTTTGGCTTGGCAGCGTGTGTTAATGACATGGAGCCGTACCATGACAGGTAGTCAGTCCGCGTGATGCTTCTGCTGCAGTGCTGACTGGACTGTTCGAAGCACTATGATGAATTTCTCTCTGTGAGACAGAATAGAAGTGAGGCTTGTAGACGCTCGCTATCCGATTGAAATCGAAGATCGCTCACAGAGCAACGTCGGCTAGCCCCCAGACTCTGTGTCTGTCAACCGCACGATCCAGCTCTCAAAAAGGAGGTGCTACCCTCCACTTTGTCGG
Source organism: Pseudozyma tsukubaensis (assembly GCA_001736125.1). NCBI lineage: Eukaryota > Fungi > Basidiomycota > Ustilaginomycetes > Ustilaginales > Ustilaginaceae > Pseudozyma > Pseudozyma tsukubaensis. The sequence continues at coordinate 7,419 of MAIP01000140.1, read as the reverse complement.
CTATCTGCCCTCGGGTCAACTTTCCGAGCATCGTTCAAACTGATAGCGACCTATTCTGGAGAGGCTGTGACCACTTCATACCCTTCCACAACAAGGCCATCCTCTCAAGCCGACTCAGTGGAGCAAAAGATCGCCCATCGAAACGCGACCTTCATCGTAGACACCATCGAGTCAAGCAAAGGTCTTGATCGCTCCCGACTTCAGCTTGATCTATTGTAGAACGTACTGACTCTTCCTCGTCTCAAGCCCAAAGCTACAACACCAAGATGATCGGAGCCGCCGCCTCGCGAAGCATCTTGTCTGCTGGCCTCAAGAGCCAGCGCACCGCCGCCGCCGCTGCTCTTTCGATCCCCACCCCCTCATCGTTCGCTGCTCGTAGGACTCTTCTGGCACCTGTCCAACTTCGAGCTCTGCACACCTCCTTGCAACGATACGCTGCCAACCCTCAAGCCGGTGCGCCCGCTTCCGACTCTTGGTCACACACCAAGCAGAACATCAAGGAAGAAGCCAAATCGATCAAGTCCAGCGTCGAATCCGCCATTGCTGGTGGTAACAAGGGCGAAAACTCTGAAGCCACTGGAGCGGGCTCTAAGGGTGGTGAAGGTCCGATTTCGGGTGCTGCCGAGATTCTGAAAGATGCCAAGAGCATTACGGGCGAAATGACCCAGGCCGTCCCTCCACCGGCATTGCTGTGGGGCTGGGCTGGTGTGATTCCTTACGTCAGCACCGCTGGCGCTTCCATCTTCTTGGCTCGACAGGAGCATCTTGTAAATATGGGTTTGAACAAGACGATGGATGCCGAGACAGCTAGTGCGCTTTTGCTGCACGCACAGAACATCCAGGTTGGATTCGGTGCCGTGCTTCTCTCTTTCCTCGGTGCCATTCACTGGGGTTTCGAGTTCAGCAAGTTCGGTGGTATCCAAGGTAACCGACGATACGCCGTTGGTGTACTTCCCCTTGTGCTCGGCTGGCCCACCGTTCTGCTTGCCCCTCAGCTTGCCCTCATCGGCCAGTGGGCCTCTTTCGTAGCTGTATGGTTCATCGACCTGCGCGCTACTTCCGCTGGCTGGGTACCCAAGTGGTACTCGACCTACCGCTTCTGGTTGACCCTCGCTGTCGGCTCGAGCATCATCGCTACCCTTGCCGGTACCAACTACTACGCCCCTGGCAGCCGAAGCACTCTCGGCGGTACCGCCTCCAAGCTCGCGGAGGAGGTCAAGGCTGACGGACCTACCAAGATGAAGCTCCTCAAGCAGAGCGCTCAGGGTAACAAGGGCGGTGTTATCAAGCACACTGAGGTCAGCGGTGATGTTGAGGCTACTAGCTCCGGTGCTGCTGGTGATAGCTACGTGAAGATCGGTAACCCCAAGAGGAAGGAAGAGGAGAGGAAGGAGAAGGAGAAGGAAGAGGCGGAGAAGAAGAAGAAGGAGCAGGAGAAGAAGAAGCAGGAACAAGACGCAAAAGCGGCTGAGAAGACTGATGCCAAGAAGGAGGAGAAGAAGGACGACAAGGAGGGAGGCGATGAGAAGGACGAGTAAACTGTACAATGGTGCACTTACCTTTTTGACGACCCTACCATGCAGCCTTTTCCTGTCTATCTGTATATATCAATCTTATTCGCATTTGACAATCCTGAACCAGCTTACAAGAAGCTCTCCTTGGATGATGGCTAGCTTTAGTGCAGGAAGATGGGCTCGCTCGTGTGACCTTGCCATTTCAAGGCGGACAAGAATCAAAGGAGGAGAGCGTCAATGCTGTGGCATGCGCAAGTATGCCGGCCGAGTGGACTTCCCAACGTTGTAGAAGCAATATGCACGAATATGCACGACAGAGCGCACGTGCGGTCTGAATTTGGTCCTCCGCTTCGATTTTCGAATCTCACTTCCAGTGCTTGTGCACAGTGATACAAAGTCCCTTCGAGGTGAACCGTCCTCCTTGGGATCATATACTCCCGTCCAGCAGAGAGCTAGCTCGCTTTGAGTCAAGATTAATGATACAGTCTGACGAATGTGAAGGCTGAACTGAATGGTTTCTGTCGGCAACGTTTCATCGTATCGGTTAAATGATTCGGGTCATGGGTGAAGGAACCAATCGAATCACAGCCTTCTGCAACCTGCACAGATCCTCGCCCAATTTTAAAATGCACGCTCGTGCATGCTGCTGCCGCTGCTTCCACAAACCAAACAGAAGCTTGTCCTCCGTCGCACAGACCGGGAATCTTCCCTCCGCCTTCAAAGCTGATCGGTGGTTTGAAACTGCTCTGCTGCTATTCAGCATCCTAGTTGCTCATGGTGTTCTGGTTCCAGCTAGTCGAAGAAGGTACGATATGAGACTATGAGTTGAGAATTGTGCCAAAGCCAGTCAGTGAATTCTGTGGAAATTAATCTTGCAGATTTGGGTCCGCTTCGCGGGGCGCTGAGAAGCCGCCGCGCCGCATTTTTGATTTTTTTAGGCTGAAAGCGATTTCTGAGAAATCGATTTTTCGACCTTTGGACTCTCGTTTAGCGCTGAATTCCAGAGCATCCATCGCATCGGCTACATCTCTTAACTGCCATTGTGTCCCGACGATTGCTGCCTACCTCACCCGGTTCCAAGCTTCCTTCGCCGTCATCGTCACCAACCTTCCTCTCTTCCTCTCACCTACACTTGCATCCTCCGGTCACCCATCACCAACATCCTAAGCAGCCCCGATTCCGCTCGCATTCGCATCGTACACACTCGAAAGCAACGACCGGCTTAATTCAACATCCACTTATCATCGTTCTCGTCAATTCGGCCCCAAAAGCATCCTAGCTAATAAGCCAACATACTACTCAGCTCATAATGTCGACCCAGCCCCTCCTCCAACGAACCGCTGGCAAGCGTATTGCACTTCCAGTCCGTGTCGAGCCAAAAGTCTTCTTTGCCAACGAGCGAACTTGTACGTGATCGACTCCTGCCAGAAGCTAGCGAAGACATCAAAGCGACATATCATCGGCAAGCTCTTAGCTCAACCTGCCAAAGCATTATCGTCATTCAAGCCTGCCGGCTAAGCTAGCTAGCTGTTTTCATACGACATGGACGTACTGACGCTCATCTTTCATCTACCTTCGTATTGCTTGCGACAGTCCTGTCATGGCTCAACTTCACAGTCACCTTGTCGGCGCTCGCCGCTGGGTTGCTCAACTTCGGTGACAAGATCGGTCGTATCTCTGCTGCCATGTTCTCCTTCGTTGGTGAGTAGTCACTCTACCCAGTCTCATACTCTTCGCACAACAGAGCCGCATACTGACGTCTCTTCCCATTCGCTATCTTGTTCTGCTCCGATGTTGCAGCCATGGCAATTATGGTCTACGCTTTGTTGACATACCACTGGCGAGCATCTGCCATCCGCAACCGTGGCTCGGGTCCTTACGACGACAGGCTAGGCCCTACCGTTTTGTCGATCATGCTCTTGGTCGCTGTTTTGGTCAACTTTATCTTGCGATTCAACGCCTAATCATCGTTCCCTTCGCTCGCTCTTATACACGTTGGAGAAGAAGCCATCAAGTCGGTGTCGATACCACCGCATATCATACGTGTCATCTCTAGCCTCTCGTCTCTATGCAATTCTTTCGTAATCTTTCAATGCTTCGATTTTGTGAAGGGTTAGGTCAGGCTCAGTTGGATCGAGCGTTGTTCTGTATTTCTCTCTCAAGGAATGAGATGGATCAGGGTCGAGGGCTGCGCGAGATCAAGCGGCGTAGACTCCGGAAGACCAGATTGTGCACATGAATCTTTTGACCGTCATCGCATTCGCTTGCAACCTCTAAGGGCTGTTGCCTTGGCTTCGAAGATCCGGCCAGAACCTTTGAGAGTATTTGTGGACCCTTCGATGCAAGAAATCTCGGGCTAGTAACAGTCAGATTGGATGGCTTGAGCATCCTTGCCTTCTGGAGTTGCTCCAAAAAGTATGCGCAGCACCTGCATTGGGCATGTCTTGGCAGGGCTCCACACAAACGGCAACCCGAAGTTGACCAGCTGCGGAAAACAGTTGCATCAGCCGTCAAGTCGCCTTCACAGTTGATCAAGATATGATAATATCAGATGGAGCATCCACTCTCACGCGCACGCAAACGTTTAGAGGATGATGGTTGAAAGAGCAGTATATTAGATGGTCAAGATACAAGTACATAAGAAAAGATAAAGAGAGTGAAAGTAGATGGAGAGCAGACTGGCTGCCTCTTTTGTGCAAGAGAGCGAGACATATGGTGAGAGAACGAGAGAGGTGTAAAAAATGCTATGCAATGCGGAAGATGCGAGGGACAACTGGAGAACGACGACGACAAAGAATGCTTTTGGATACATTGAGCAAAAGGTAGGGCGACCTCTCAAGCAGTAACAGCCGCTGCAGTAGCAGTGTTGGCTGTTGGAGTCCCCGCTTGCTCAAGAACCATCTCCATCGCCGTCCCACTCGCCGTTACACCCATTTCCGCTACACCGAAAGCGCCTACAGTCGCCGCAAATTCTTGCAAGTGATTCCTCCTGTATTCCAAGATGTCCTTGACCAGAACACTGGGTCGGATGGGTTTGAGCAGCCAATCGTCCATACCTGCTTGTTTGCCCTCTTCAAAGTCTCGATCGGCAGAGTGAGTTGTTGCTGCGACGATACGTGCTCGTTGATGCGTCAAGATCATTCGGATGACTTCGTCGACTCCGTTTGCTTCGAGCGAAGGTGGTGTTGCCGATTGAGATTGTTCAAACATTCGAATTTGACGTGTGGATTCGAAGCCGTCCATGATGGGCATCGAAATGTCCATGAGTACGAGCGCCGGGCGGACCTGTGCGTAGACTTGAACCGCTTGGAGGCCGTTCTCGGCCTCAACAACTTCAATGCCTTGCTTGCGAAGAGGAATCGTAAGGACTTTGCGGTTAATCGGGTTGTCATCGACGACGAGGACCACAAATGGCAAAGACTCTTCCGGTGTAGATGTGCACATCATCGAGGCGGTCTGCATTGCTGCAGCTGCTACCGAGGGCGGCGGTGGTGTTGTAGAAGGTGAAGAAGAGTTCGAGTAACAAGAGGAGGAGGAAGAGGATGCGGATGATGAAGCCATGTATGGATCGTAGGCCGAGCTTGTGCCGGGTTGTTGCGACATCATCATCATTGACATATCGCTATATGTGTGTGAGTATAGGTGAAGAGTTGCACTTGATCGTGATTTTGAGTCCATAGACGAGGGCTGGTATGGAGATCTGGTGCACCTCTGGTATGTATGAGGTGCGCTGGCTGTCGTCGGTAGCTACGATAAGTGTGCTGATAGACGGGTTGATGCTGGTGGTGGTGAAGAAGAAAGGACAAGAAGGATCGAAGGGCAGTAGAGATGACGGCAGGACAGAAGCGGGAGTAGCAAAGCGATACAGTAAAGTTTGGTAATAAGGGGAAAAGAAAAAAGTGTGCTTTGACAAGCAGACAGCGATAATGACGATGATATATGGATTTAAGGCTTTGTCACGAACTAGGCACGGCGGCACAGCATCCTGAAAGAAAGGAAACGGCAGGAACACAGGAACACAGGGAGTGACTGACATTCTCACTAGCGAGGCAGCTTCTTTCTGGTACACAAGGGCCTTCCAACCACGCGCTCGGCAAGGCTGACCTCGTTTGCTTCTCTCTTTCCACAGAGAAGCAAAAGCCTAGCCAAATTCGAGCAGCGCAAATGCGAACTGCGTCAGACAGCATTCAAAAGCCGGCCTTTGCACACATTTGCTTTTCGGCCAAGGGGAAAGGTGGGAGAAGGCAACCACTCAACGGCAACGGCAAGGAGCAAAGGAGCGGACGGGCACTTTGACCAGAGCGGAGTCTAATTTGTTTTTGGCTTTCGGTGGTGCTAAATTGTAGTCACGCATAGCATGCATGTGTGTCAGTGGTGTGGAAGGAATCGGTGGGATGGTTGAGCAAAAAGTATGGCTTGCAGCGGAGGCGGCGCCCTTCTTGACTTTATTGGATGATGATGACGGCGAACCAAAGCATATGCCGGCGTAAATATTCAGATATTGCAAAGATTTCAAAATGCAACTCGGCGCGCGCGCTGTATCCAACCAGGAACGCATCACTTTTTTCCCCTTTTCTGTTTTTCCACCTTCCCACCTTTTCTGTGGAAATTAGCAAGCGGCACCGTGGTAAAGAGGCAGGCTGAGCCACGGAATCAGCTCTTGTTCCGTGGGATTGTAGATCCTAGCAGCTCGCCAGTACCATTCCATCCATGCTGTGTCCTCGCCCTCCTTACCCGCTAAAATGACTGCATTGCAGCACCTCGGGGCTCCTACAGAGAACGCTGGCAGAACAGTAACAAGTCTCTCTCTCTCTCTCTTTCCTTTGTGTCCCTCACCAAATGCCTCCCCTCCTCTTCTTTCCTTAACCGAACTGGGTGAATACAAAGTCAGAATCGGCAAGACGGCAAGGTCAACCCGTCCGTCGTCGTCGCGTTGTCGTCGTCGCCGTGGCTGTTCTTGTTCGGCGGAGCTGGCTTGCGACCAAACACCGTATCCGCCATCCGACATGCACCTGTCCATCGACACCTGGTCATACGCCGCAGTCCTTGCCATCATTTCTTACGTATGAGTCTCTCCTCAGTATCAATTTACTTGAAACGCACTGTAGACGCTGTCGAAGAGGCAGGCCGAATTGGCTGAAAGAGATTCGGAGCGCTGTCGGTGACCCTTCGTTTCAACCCACGCCCGCATATCCATTGTTCTTCGGTGCAAACCCACCGGCGATCCGAAACGATCAGTGCTCTATCTCTGTCATGTCCAATTCAACGGCCGTGTTGGAGCACATTCAATATTACTAGAGTTTTGCCTTGGCATGTTGCGATACAGCGGTACAATAAAACTGACAGGTAGCGATAGCGATCTTGTTCGGCGCATTGAATCCGAACGGAACACGGACAAGCCAAGACCACATGCCAAGCAAAACCGAAAATACAAGGCAAGCACGGGATGACGCTGCCGTCGGGACGTCAATTCCTGCTGTCGCTGCTACTGCTGCTGCTGCTGCTGTGGAGCCACCTGTATGTGAGCATCGTGATTCACGCTAATTGACACGAGGCTGAGACGGCGACCCGACCAAATGCCGTAGCTTGGAAAGTGAAGTAGGAAAGGGGAAATGCTTTCGGCTCTGTTGTTCGGAATGTGGATCCGCGCTTCTTGTGATCCTGATATCCGTGCTCTCTAGATCAGGAGCTTGCTGGTCTGCCGTGGCACCAAGATAACGAGCCGACAGTCAGGCCGGCTGCCGAAAAAGGAGACCGAAAGGGAAAAGGTCTTCGGCAAAAGGTTGCCAGGAACTGACAGCCTCAACCACGCAGCCTCGTCTCCTTAGGCGAGCCGTGAGCTGATGCATCGAGCTATTTCACAGCCTACCCTCCGCTTAGTGCATATTGCTCAGACTGCCCCTTA